>JARUHE010137761.1:0-14386 GCA_031471125.1 Archaeomysis grebnitzkii | reverse complement strand
TCCCTACCATTATAGTAATTTGTAAAATACAGCACTTTTAATATAACACTTAATTCTTAAAATAAGCACACAATGCGCAGCAACAAGAACGACACGTCCACTCACTACAGCTGCTCACAGCACACTGAGGTTCTGTCACTTGTAAGACTAGTTCCTGCGCTACCAAATGCACTTTACAGATTATCTGTGCCTACATTAGTACTTTTTTTTACAGATTTTTGAAATTTGTATAAAATACATGTTAAAATGGAGGGTGATCTGATTTCATTTGCGGGCACTGTAGTACATTTTTGGCAACAAAAAAAAATTAGTTTTTGTTTCAGTGTTTTTTTTATTGAACATAAATGGCTTTATATATCATTCTGAACAATATTATCCAGAATACATTTTTATAAGACGAATATTTTTTTAAATTGTAGGTTTTTAATTTTGGTTAGACACAATTTAGTATAATTATGAAAAAAAAATTTATTTTTATTTTACAGAATTTTTATTGAACATGAATGACTTTATATATGATTCTGACCAATTCTGTTCAAGGGATTATTTTTCATAAAGTTATTATTTATTGAAATAATAGTTTGTAATTTTTTGACACAATGTTTTTTTTTAACTTTTACTTCACAGATTTTTTTATATATATATATATATATATAAATGTTGTTTTCATAACTTCTACTCGGTGACAGCCTTAATTCGTTTACAAATTTCCTCGTACTGTTTTTCTTATCTTTTTCACTAATTTGATTGTTGTTTTTTCTAGCCTTAGGACTAGCGAGACAAATTACTTGAATGAAGCGTTTTCATTTTATGCTGCCATCAGAGGAAGAGCTTATTACAGCAGAACATCCAAAGATGACAGGTAAGCTTCAGTCAAATAAAACATTATAATAGTAAACAAATAATCAAGAATTCATTGAATTGGTCAACACAGCTACATACGTTTTTTTTTTATATATTTTTAGGTCTGATTTGATGGTGAAGAAACTCCGATATTACGCGAGGTTTATCGTCGTTTGTCTCTTGTTGAAGCGGATGAAGCTCGTTCGAGATTTAGTCCGAGTAAGTTTTGATACAAGTTGTTGTAATTTATAAAATCATTATTGTTGTTGTTTTTTAAGCCGATCAACATCTGTGAATGAAAATAAGTTGTTGTTTAAGAATATTTTTGCATTTTTGAGCGAAGAAAACCATTCAAGAGGATTAAAAACGATTAAAAGTTAACAAAATGACCCGATGGGAAGAAAGGCAAAGAATGAGAGTGTCTGCTTAAGTGCTTATATCAACGTTCTAAGTTGACCCATAATTTATACAGCTTTGTTGGTATGATTATAATGCAAACATTTCTCACACAGAATCTGTGGAAGAACAAGATTCTTAGTTTGAATACCATTTCTTTGGCTAATATTTGGATGTCAGTTTGATTTTAATTTTTACAGGAATTAGGAAAACAAATCGATGAATATATAACTGCATATCAGCCTGATGATCAACAAGAATGGAAAGTTGTTCTGGGAGAAATAAACTCTTTTATTTCTGCTGACAACAGCATAAATGTTCTCGACATGGATTCAAATACCATAGTTCTTTCACACAGGTAATTTCGTTGTTTATTTATCGGTTTTGCTCCCCTTCCCACTATTCAATTCACAGCTTCCCTTCAATAATTCCAAGGATTTGAAAGTGTTTCTACATTCTTTTAGTCTGTTGTCTTGAAATTCCACTACAGTTGCCCTCTTCAGAAACTTCAATACATTTTATTTTGGTGCATAAATATACCAGGATGATCTGGTTTAAGATCATTTTTTAAATAAATAATTGACAGATATTTTTTTTAAAGATCAAGTGTTCATAATAATGATAATTATTATTTCTATTTATAGATATATTTTTCTTTCAGATTAAGTGGTTATAATGATGATAATTATTATTAAAAGATATTTTCTTTCTAGATTAAGTGGTCATAATACTCCTCCTATTGACAAAACACCAAATATGAACCTAACATTGCAAGAAATTTTAATTGTAGGAAATTGTAATGATCAGGTTTGTTATTTTTGTTTCAATTTAATTAAATGAACTTAAAGTATTGAGGGTAAGATGTTTTGCAATTCAATATTTTTCTGAACAAATGAACAATTAGAGTAATTATGATAAAAAGTTGAACATCAAATATTTATCATTTGACATAACTATACAACAATGAAGCTACTATAGCAAACAATTCTATTTTTATAAATATTAAATTATATAGTTAACAAAAAATGTTCTTGAGTCTAGAAGGTTCAGACCCTCTATGTCCCTCTACAGAGTGTCTGCAACAAAATAAACCGAATAAAATCCTATTTTTGAATAGAATAGAAATTATTTTAACTTTAGAATCTAGTTGAAAGTTTTTCATTTGTTTACTTTTAACTCAAAAACTATTCACTTTTTTTGATTAATTTTGGTCGACATAAACTCAGGTTAAATTCAGTGAGTTGACAATCGACATGTTTCGAATGTTGCAAACGCTGGAGAGAGAACCTCAAGAAGACGTCACTCAAATGTATGACACCTCTCCTGCTCCTGGCAAAATGCCATTTGTGAGTACTTTCACACTTTGAGATTTCATAAATATTTCTGAACATTGTCTTGTAGATTTTTTTAGATTATTCTAATGCACCTTTTTAGGTTGTTTTAAAGTACTTATTGAGAATATTTTAAAGTTCTTTTCAAAATGGAATAACATATTTTGAATTGTTTTTAATTAATTTTTATTTTGCATTATTTATTCATTGTAGAATTTTTTTTCAAGTTTGATGTAGAATATCATCATCCAATTTAAGTTTTTGATTTTTTTAAAACTTCAATTTGATCTTTGTTATAAAAGCGATACATGATGACAATAAATAATTGAATCAGTTCTATTGCTCCAAATAATGACCCGAGCTTATTCACTCAGGAAAATGGCGATGGTGGTAATCGTGGCCTCAAGAGAGAGAACCCTCACAAATATCTTCTATACAAACCAACGTTTTCTCAGCTGATGGTCTTTCTGGCTTCGGGATTCAAAGAATTGCCAACTAATGGCGCAATGCTCCTCTATATTTCTGCCGATGGTGCCTTCACCTCCTCTAAGCATCCTCAAGATTGTAAGTAAAATTGTAACTACATTATCAACCTCATGATTTGGACTTTGTTTGCATATTTATTTTTCACATGGTTTTGAAAACTACTAGTGTTGCAAGGAAAACTTAAAAAAAAGTAAGTTTATTTGTTTTAATAAGGATAGAAAAGTAGTAAAGATTTTTGAACTTTTTTAATGAAAGTGAGGGGATTTCCATAAAACGTCTGAGTCTTTCCCCTAAAATGTTTTTTGATGGAGTTGGTTTCACAATTTATGTGAAGTCTATTTTAGCAAACATGTTTTCACACTTAATGTACAATTAGTAAAAATAATTTGGTGTTCAAATATACATTGTTGTAAACAGCAGGCAAATAATTATTTAAGTCATTATTATTGCTGTTAAACAGGTAATGCACTACTGGTTTATCAATGTCCATTAGCAGCAATTTGTAATTCTTTTATACTGTCCAATTTTCTTCGATTTGGTTATCTCGAGTAATCTTTGAAATTATTGACAGTTACTTAAATGATATTTATAGAACTAGAACAAAATATTAACCAGAGGACCGCGGCCACCAATGTCTCACGTGTACGAAAAACAAGTTTATTTAAATATGAAAAATTGGCTAATATTTAATGTAAACTTCATAACTATTCATTTGAGATATAAATGATAACTGTAGGTCAACAAACCAAAAATTGGAATGTTTTACTTGAATATGGAAAAAAAGGCTAACTCCACAAAACATTTCATACAAACCCTTATATCTCAATAATTATTAGTTTTTTCCAAAATATCTTACTGGGTAATTTTCACCTCATGACTGTTCATTTGATATATTAATGATAACTGTAGGTCAACAAACAAAAAACTTGAATATTTTGAATCCAACTACTACGCCGACGTTGGAGACAATGAAGAAAAACAACAACTCTACAGTCCCAGACAACATCAACATAAAATATCTAAAACGCCTAGGGAACAAAGCAATAGAAACACTCACCAAAATCTACGAGACTGCCATCAACACAATACCTAACATATGGAAAACAGCTAAAACAATGCCCATACCCAAACCAAACAAAGAACCCTCTACAGGCACCTCCTATCCCCAATTGCAAAAACCCTCGAAAAATGAGTCCTCCCATACACAACATCAAACATAAACCTCCCCAACCACCAACATGGATTCAGACAACAAAACTCCACAAAATAAACAATATCATAACCACATGATTTAACAAAAAAGGCTGACCCACAAGAACCATAGCCATAGCCCTAGACATGTCAAAAGTTTTTGAAACAGTACACTTACATGAACTCATAACCAAACTACATAACACCATCCTCAAATTCATAGCCAACTACACCAAAGGCAGGAAACAATACACAAAATTCAATAACAAAAACACTCCACACACACACACATAAAAACTGGCGTCCCTTAAGGGTGAGTTCTATCATCAACCCTTTTCAACATTAACATGGCAGACCTCCCCTAACCCTCCACCCAATGTACACACAATGACATATGCAGACGACATCACCATCCTTTCCTCCCACATCAATCGCCACACAACAGAAACTCAAACACTACCATACCTCCAACAAATACAACTGGACCATAGACAATCAACTGACACTGAATGCCAATAAAACCACCACCACTCTATTCACTCCTGACCCAGCAGAATACAGCAACACATAACTCCCAACGGTCAAGGACCCAAAAATCCTTGGCCTAACATTGGACCCCAAACTCACTACTTAAAACACATAAACAATACCATCACAAAAGTCAAACCCACATTAAACATGCTGAAAACCCTCACCACCACACACTGGAAAACAGAAGAAACTCTAATTACAACATACAAAACCATCAGCCGCCTCGTTGTAGAGTTCGCAAACACCATCTGGTCACCCATCACATCCACCACAAACATAAATAAACTCCAAACCATCCAAAATACAACCATAAGAACAGCCACAGACTTCACATTAGACACCAATGCACAACACCTACACGACAAGACAAAAATACTCCCCATACAACACACTTAAAACTACATACCTCACAGTTAAGACAAATCATCCACTTCACTCACTCACAGAACAACCCACCAATCCCAGGCATATAAAACAAACCATTTTTGACGCAACTCACCACCCACCAAACAATACAACAGAACAAGAAACACATATACACGCAAACAGTCACAGATTACACCAACCGCTCGCAACCAATCAAAGTCATAAACAGACAAGCACCTGATGTCAACAGTGCTGAACAAACCCTCCCACACAACATGCGCAGAACACTAGCACAGTTAAAAAACAAACAAATCCCACAAACTACAAGAATACCTACACAAAACAGCACCCGACATTCACCACATCAAACTGCCTGCTGTGCCAGCACCACACTCACGACACTACACATCTATTCGCATGCCCTCAGGTGCGGACGGACCTACCCCCGGAGGCCCTCTGGGCAGACCCGGTGGGTTCGGCGGGGCTTCTTACCCGATGGTCCAACCTGCTGGGGTGGGGATTAGATCCTCTGACGTGAGGGCCCCGTCATCTATGCAGATGTCATGGTGAGGTCGACAACAACAACAACAGAATAGTAACATCTTAGTAGAGCTTCATCGTTGGTACACTCGACAAAAATGATACATGGTATAGAAAATTTTTATGCGGAGTTGAATAAAATTGTTTTAAGAACTCAATCTGATGCCTTAAAAATTTACACTTACATATATCTTTATATTTGCAGCACAAGATCCATGTATCAATATAAATGATTCTGCTGTGCATTCAGGTATGTAGAAAAGAATAGTTGTAGTAAATCAGAGCTGTAGCACATGAATAGGTTGAGACATTGTTGAAAGAATTAACAACAGCACAAGTGAGGTAACCCACATTCAAACAACATAGAGTTGACCTCATTTGAGCTATTGTCAATCCAAACATTCTTTTTAATTTATTAGCTTCAGGGATGACACTCTTTAAATAACTCAAATTTTTGGCAAAAAGTCAAAGTTTCAAATTAAGTTTTGTGAGTAATGATAAAAGATGTTCCATTTTGTGTCATTCAATATTGTTGTTCACCTTTTTATTCAAAATATAAATAAAAGAACATTCAATCTTTGTTTGTGAAATTATTTTGAAATCTTGTTTCTGAAAAATTCCTTTTATATCACATTTTATATTTGAAATTTTCTATTTTTTCTTTGTATGAATACAGAAATCTCATTTTAGCTATGGCAAAAAAGTTTCAATTTTAGAAAAATATTTGTTTTTCTTATTACATAGGCAATGGAATTTTTTCAGCTGGATATGATTTTGGTGGCGTAGTTACAAACAGCAAACGTGATACGGAACATCAGATCACTAAAAAGCTGACCCAATTGAAAGACATGCATTGCTTCTATCCTGGCGATTTATATGCATTCACTCGGAAGCCTCTCTTCATCATTGTCGATTCGGACAATTCTCTCGTCTTCTCAAACATGCCTCACTATTTTGGACAGCCTCTGGTGGCTCTGATGTCTCCACAGGAAACACCTTCGCAGTTCCAAGGTAATTCACATGACTAGTCTCTTTCTTTTATTTTCAGGACTAGTCTCTTTTTTTTATTTTCATAACTAGTCTCTTTTATTTTCATGACTAATCTCTTTCTTTTGTTTTTATGACTAGTCTCTTTCTTTTATTTCATGACTAGTCTCTTTCTTTTATTCTCCTGATTATTTTCTTTTATTTATTTAAAAATTTGATGAAAACAATTTTTTTTAAATTGGTTTAATTTATTGAGCATAAATCTAAACAAATTAAGATTATTAGCTAGTCATTCGACACTGAAACAATTTGGTTCATGAATTACTAATTACTTACTGTCACCAGCTACTCTTAGTTTGTACACTTAACTATGTAATAAAAATAAATAAGTTTCAGCTTTTCTTATAAATGAAGTAAATATTTGGTAGAATAATTTAAAGATATATTTTCCTTATAGATCAACACCACCGTGGCAATTTGTTCACATTGTTTTTGCATTCTCCCTTGATGGGAATTTGCTTGCTAAGCTCTGTATGTGATGTGCCAATGAATCTGTGGGAGAAATGTCAAGCCCTTGTTGACAAGTTTATTTCGGAAGCTTCTAAACTTGTCCTCAGGGCAAGAAATGTTGGTATGTAAAGAATCTTTCTTTAGTATTAATATATTTTTTTAAATAAATTTCCAGAAGGAAGACTACTATAAATAGTTCAAAAAGTTTTTCTTAGGATGAGCTTCTTTGAATTTTAATATCTTTAATGAATTGGAAACTGGTTTAGTATATTGAAAATCTCCATTACTATTATATAAATTGACAATTAGTAAGTGTATAACACTACAAAGTTGAATTTTCAATTGTGAAATATTGTATCTTTGGCTAAAATTAGTTTTCTGTTTATACTCGTAAGCACACATACTCAAATATGTTTTGAGATAATATAGCAGCCTTTCTGATTTTAGATCAGTCTTATCTTCAATTTTTCGGGGACGACTTTCTACGTCTGCTGATTTTGAGATATGTCTTCTGTTCTATGGTTCTGAGGGGTCATCGTGCTTTTAAGGTAACCTTTTTTAACTGTGAAAGCTTGAAGCATCAATCATATAATTATACATAAAGGAGAAAAATGATTGAGTTCTGTTTTGGTCTTAGTTTTTTCCTGAAAGAGATGTTATAAATACAAAATCCCATTGGTATACAGACTATACTTACTATTGATTACTCAAAAAAGATCAATAAATTGTTTGGAATTTATAATTTATATTTGAGTATGTAGATTCAAACTGTTATACTTTTACATAAACTACTATTATTTATCCAACTATATATCTTCTCTTTAGGAAGGCTAGTTCTCATGAATTAAAGATTAACATTTATGCAGGCATAAAGATGAATACATTATATATGTTATTCTTTATTATACAGTGGAAGATGAGGTCTATGTGCCTTATCAACAATATTTTGGCTAAGAACTACAATTTAGTAAGGCTTTATTGCTCAAGTAGTTTGTAATTCAAATTATTATTTTAATTCTAAATTTTACAGGGACGTCAGTTCTGTCCCAGATGTCACCCACCATTACCAGAATCGGAACTTTTGGATCATCCAATACTTTATTCTATAATTGTAGATTTGGCCACAATTTTAGAGGTGGCTCATCTTTATTATGAAGCGGACGAAATGCAATGACATTCTGCTATTTGCTGACCCGCTGGAGCCACATTTCCCAGGCGTAGACCAACCTTCATTGGTGAAGTGACTCGCCTTTCGAACTGGGTTGGGTCGATGTTAGTGAATCCAGCAACAGGAAGTCAAAGGATGTTGACTTACAGTACCAACCAAATCACGAAAGTAAGTACTGATGTCAATTTTATATCGCACAGTACTCTGCTTTCTACCCACAGAAAAGATAGTCACATCAACACATTGCCCAACACTATGCCGAGAGGTAAAAAAAGCAACATCACTTTTGAATCTTCTCCAAGCGCTTCTAGAAGAAACACAAAATCACCCAAGATGTCGAATCTCCTGAAAAGGTCTTCTGCTCAGCCAGAGGAGGACCAAATTACTTCTCCCAGCATCACCTGGAGTCCCTTGCCACCCCGCAGAGCTACCGTGGCCGCTGCCGAAAGCTTGTGTGTGGCACTGTTCTGCGACGATCCGTGGGATGACATCGACAACTTTGAAAGATGCAATGAACCCAAGTTGGGTTCGAGCACAAATGTCACTCCCAAACATCTTCCACATACAAACAAGTCTCCAAGTTCCACCAAGAAACTCGAACTTCACACCGAGTTGGATTACCTGAATGAGGTTGCATTTGAGGGTGAAGACCTGCATTCCAAGGCAATAACCTCGATAGAAAGCTCCGAACTTCACCTGAGGCCGTACACAAACCCCGGAGACACGCCCACGCACCACTCGCCCGTCAGACACAGTCCTTCGAGGAGAGTACCAAACATGAGCACTTCAGACCTGACATTGGAGTCGATCCATGACCTCAATTGGCTCCACCAAATGGACTCGGACCACCAGGCCGTCCTCGAGGTGCACGTTATTTGGTCGATAATGACACTGATGGTCGTCCTCCTCGCCTGCTACTCCCTGCACCACCAGCCGCTCTCAGGCTAGACTATTCTGATGTTTGGTATGGTCAATAAATCTTGGGAATTCTTAAGTGTATTGACTGCATTTAAAAACAACAGAGTGAGATAAAATATTATTATTTATGATTAATTAACATATTTGCTGATGTCAGAACAACAGAGTGACACAAATTGGTCATTTTAAATGCTTCCTTACAAGACCCAAATTTCAATATTTTTTATGCACAGCCAGTTTGTATGAATTATTGAAGACACTAATTTATAGAATGTTTTAAAGAAAAGTGTTGAATATTTCATTAAAAATCTTATTTAAAGAATTTTTCTAAATTTTTCATTCACTGAAGTTAGTCAAAATGACTGATTTATGTCACTATGTAATTCAACATTGCTTATTCAGTTCAAACTCCCTTCATATTTTTTACCAAAAAATTGTTTTTTTATATTTGTGCAATAAAAACAATGGCTAATCACTTGGATAGATTTAGTATTTTTTTTAATTTCAAATGATTCTTTGACTGAGAAGTAGAACAAGTTTTTAAACTTGAAAGGGACAAAAGAATATTGCCAGAAAGTATAGTATGTTTCATATTTCACAAAAATATTTAATTAAGGAAAAATAACTTGCAGAATTAAATTTAATGATTTTTTTTAAACTACCTCAAACTAATAGTTTTGGAATACATTTTTGTGGGTAGTGGTTTATATTTTTTTTAAAAGAAAATATTTTACTTGGTAGACTGGAGAAACTAAGTTTAATGAAACAAAGGTGATAAAAATATAGTCAGAGATATTTTATTACATCAAAATAAATATAATTCTTTATTTATTAGGTTAGTGAAAGTCTAATTTTAGTATAAGCTTTTTAAATGTTGTTTTAGCATATTTTAATGATAGCTGAATAGAAAATCACATTCCTGATGATTGAGTTGTCTTTTTGTCTCAAAGAGTTTTAAAATTAAAATAACCATTTATCATGAATATGAAAAATGTTGCTTTTGCATGACACTGCAGAAGCTTGCTGATCAACCACATTTTTAAGCCAAAAATGTTTTTTTTTCTGTAAAGTGAACTGCATTTAAGATTTTATCATTAACACTATTCTTGACAACCTGGTCGCATTGTATGGCAGGAAAGTTCCACCACTTGGATGGGTGACCGCCTTTAAACAGCACTTTTTGCTCACAATTAGGCATTGAGTGTGCGTTAGATTGATGTTCAGACTCGTGTCGTGGCTCGTGGAAACTAAATTCAAGAAAATCTTCAAAGTTTTATTCACTTTGTTAATCAATGATTATGAATCAGTTTTTTGTGGATTGAAATGTGTTAATTGATGAAATACTAATGCTTTATTGCCTGAATAAATATTGCCATAAAGCCTCAATTATATTGAATGTACCTCATGTGTAGTAAAGTGTAACATGAACAATCACTTTTGTTATTAATTTTTAAATTTAAAAAATTCTTGTAAACATGCAAGTTTCGAAACATTATACTAATTATAATTTCCATAGAGCATTAATAAATAATATAATTTATATACGGATAAGTAATCACATTATAATAAAACAAAATTTCGTTAATGTTATATAAAATGATGAAAGATTTTTCAAATTGAATAATATCTCTAACTTCTTCAGCATTTCAAAAATACTGAAAAGAAATATTATATCTTGGTTTTTATTTCAAATTTATATAATTTTTTAATCTTTATCTAATATTATGTGAACATTTCAGAAACTTTGTCTTAATTAACCAGGAAAAATATCAACAAATTCAAATCTTCTTTTAGTTTGTACAATTTGCGTTAATTGATCTCAAATTTAAAAAAATTCTAGTCAAAAGGTGTGCCATATTGAACTCTTGTAAAATAATTAAAAGTAATTTTGTATGTGTTTCTGTTTATACTAAGATGGAAACGTCTGAAAGGTTTCAGCCAATTCAATTTTAGTGTAGATATAAAATAGGGTTAATTATAAATTCATTTAAAAAATGTTTATATGTTGATTTTTGTGAATTCTAAATTATATTTCTGATTTATAAAAAACAAAATTCAACATTCTGCTCTGTTCGAATAATAAAACCAAAAATGTTTTGTTATTATAGTATAAAAATTCTTGAAAAATAATTGCCACTTGGAAATTTATTTATGAATCCACATCCCAGCTCATTTCGCTCAAATTAAAATGTAAAGCTAAATAAAATATTTTGTTGAATATTTGTAATTTTTATGTACCCGGTATTGTTTTTCTATTACATTTAAACTATTAATTGTAAATACAAATTTAAATTCCAATTTTATTGAAAAATATTAAAAATAATAAAGCTTCAGTGTTTGTCATTTGCATTTCCTGAAAACTAAACTTGATGAGAATACTTATTTAATATTCACAAAGCAGAGCATAAAAATAACTTTAATTTATTTTTAAATATTTTCAGTTAAAGAATTTAATTTTGTTCTAGTAACAGGATTGATAAATTGTTATGAGGACCTGGATGAAATTAATGGGTTTGTTAATTTCGTTGTTAATGTAAAAACTTTCTGTGTTTTATATTTAGCTCCATATTGTTATGTATAATAATTGATATTTTAAACATATATTAGAATTTGTTTATTCGGTGAAACTGTGTTTTATGTCAATTTCTCGTAAAAGAAATATGTTCTAACACACTGACTCTAAAAATACTATGATGATCTGAAATTTTTCAAAATGTTTTATTAACTCATGAAGGTTTAAATGTTAGCATTAATCAATAATTTAAATAGAAATGTACAGTGCATAACTTTTATCTAATTGGGAGCTAAGAATCTCAGCAATAATTTTTAATGTGATGTACCTAATTGTGTAAACAGTGTTCACTTATTTCAAGAGTTACTCTCCACCATTTGTTCTTTGCAAAACATTTTTCCTGTTCACTAAGTATGATTACTTAGGGAAAAGGTTTGTCTAAATACCTAAAAATGATTATTGAAAAGTAAATCTTAATAGAGCCTAAGTAAACATTTTTGAAATGTTTTTTTTTTGTTCGTTCCACAATAATGTGAAAAACTTTGCTTTTTCATAACTTTGACATAATTCGGAGGTTGTATTGGTTAATGATTTGTCTGGATCATTTAACCATAAAGTGGTAAAGACCACATTGAAATTTAAATGGAAATACATTTTTCCAGATTTTATATTTATTGAATAAGGATTTTTTCAATTTGTATCAACATTTGTGCAGTGGTTAATTATTTATTAAAATGCACTTAAAAATATTTACAGAACACTTAAAAATATTTACAGAACACTTAAAAATATTTACAGAACACTTAAAAATAAAAAACCTTTTTGAAACGACTGTCAAGTCCTTATTCGTACTAACTATATGTAAATAAATGTGTATGTTGCACTGCCAAAATTTTTAAATTTTTGATATGTGAAATTGTTAAAGATTTTAAAATGTATTATACAAATCAAATTTTATATAGTATTGATGTATTTCTAAACATTAATATGTATTTCTTAAGATATAATCTAATTTTTTGCATATGTAGATGTTAGGCTAAATATATATTTAAAACATTAACTACTTAATTTTACAACAAATATTATTTAAAATTTTTATTCACACAAAATGTTATTTGCGGTTGAAAACTTGATATCCTTGTTAACCAAGGTAGGCCAGTTTTACTTTTGAAAACATTATTCCACCATACTTACATTAATATTCATATTTTATTGCTGTAATATATAACTGAATAGTCTATTTTCTTTTGTTTCAAAATACAAGGGGGATTATTTGGAAGCTGTAACACAAAATATTTAAGAAAATTCAACAAATTTATTGCCAAAGAAATGTTAACCAAAACAACTTTGTGGAGGATGCTCATCTTTAACCCTTTAACGCCTGTAGGGACAAAACAGTGACGGTTGTAGGATTATTTTCAATGCAAATTTAATTCTATTGTAGATCTTAGGGGAATAATAATTCAAACATTAAAAGTTTAATCTGGATATGCTTAGGTTAATGATGCTCTTGTTGAATCATCACCCCGAGTTTAAGTTTTATTTAGGGGCATAATGTTGGTTATTTTTATATTATAGCGAGAGTATATTAAAATATACTAATGCTATTAAATTGTTTTATGCTTATTTATTAAATAGGGTTTTACTGTATCTAGCACAAGTTATGGAAATCAAAAACATATTTAAGAATGTTAGAACCACACTTTTTGTTTCCAATACAAAATAGAT
Organism: Archaeomysis grebnitzkii; assembly: GCA_031471125.1. NCBI lineage: Eukaryota > Metazoa > Arthropoda > Malacostraca > Mysida > Mysidae > Archaeomysis > Archaeomysis grebnitzkii. Next base: position 879 of record JARUHE010137761.1, on the reverse strand, counting down.
AAAAGTTGCATTTATTTTCAATGTAAAATAAATGGAATTTCAGTTTTATCGTCAATTATTGCATGAATTAGTTTTAAGTATTTTCTAGTCAAAACTTAATATGTATATTAAGATAATCTTGTGATAATTACACTATACTCTTAATTAAAAATAAAATTAATTTTTTTATTAACCTTATTTGTCGGGTTTATACATTACAATAGCACTGTTGATGCAGATGAAAGCTACATCACACAACGAAATATTTGTATTATTTGGCAACTTCAACTCTCCTAAAAGTTGGATCACTGGTCCTACCTCGCCACTTAGACCAAGCTATGATCCGTTCACACCAACATATCTCACTGGACAATGCATGATTTTCCCCTCCATTCAGGGATTGATCTTGTTCCACCGCTGTGGCCAAGCTACCTTTGTTGAGTTTTTAAATGAAGATATTCCTGGTACTCTTTTTGAAATCAAGCCGATTGTTCTATTGACTTTAGTTAGCAATGTTTTATGTCTTATGCTATTTCACTTCACAGTTCGAGGATGCTGAAAACACACAGTACAGCACCAGGCCTGTTAATAATTCGTTTTTTTAAAGGTGGTTTGGTAACTTCATTCTAGCATGTAGAGATTTAAATAATCTGATTTGTTTAGACTATACTTTGCACTCTTGATACAAAAATATGTTAATTAATCCAATGCAAACCTTAATCAAGTTTTTGAATCAAATTATTTGAAGCAGTTTTGCAGTGGCGGCTCGTGACTTATTGATGGGGGGGTTGTCTCACATTAAAAATTGATATAAGTCTCTCTCTATATATATATATATATATATATGTATTAAAGTCTTAAAACGCGATCGAGAATAACAGAGCGACGAAAGAACGCACC
>JARUHE010137650.1:0-14387 GCA_031471125.1 Archaeomysis grebnitzkii | reverse complement strand
TGACCATTGTGCAGTTGATGAGGCCCTCATGCTTTGGAAAGGACGATTAGGTTTTCGGCAATTTATAAAAACTAAAAGAGCGCGATTTGGCATAAAATTATTTGTTATGTGCAATAGCGAAAAGGAGTGGTTTGGCTATAACTATAATTTCTGTGTTTATTATGGAAAGGACAATAATACAGTTCAAGCAGAATTTGAACAGCTTAGTAAGAGTGAAAGAATAGTGGCACATTTAGGGAAATCCATACTCGGGCAAGGCAGACATTTAGAAGACTCCCAAAAAGTCGTATTGGGCGCTTAGCCGGCGCGACGCAACATCGTGCACAAGGGGTAAAGAGAGAATGAGCAAAATAAGAAACTGTGTTACACAGTTAATTGTAATTGTAGGCCCATAGGGTGAAAAAAAATAATTGCCATATAATTTAACGACAAAACATTTGCAGATACTTTGGTGTCGCGAGCAGGGCTGCACACTAATTTCGCGAGTTTCTATTTATACCGTTTTTTTCTATTACGGAAGTCGGAACCATACTTAATGATTACCACTTTCAGGCTAAAGAGGACAAAAAAACCTTGGTTTTTGGCACCATGCGTGAAAGATTTCCGTATTGAATTTTAAAAAACATGACCTCCAAAATTGAAAAAAATATGACACCCTGACTGTTGTTCATCAGTTTATGTATTGGGAATGCCAGTATTTATGAATCTACATTGGCATCATTCAGACATGGAATTAATTATGTAACTTTTCATCTCTTATTTTATCATTTTAAGCCTAAATCGACTCCATAGAATTTGAGAGATAAAAACATTACATTTCCCACTGGTATGTTATTACAATATTTTAATGTAATGAATCGTATGGCATGGTGACCAAATGAAAATATTTTTAAAGGTCGAGCACAATTTTTACAAATGAAATCTTACATTTGCGAAAGATGCAGCGGTTCATAATTAAAACGCTCAATGCTCTAATCAGTCATCATTAACGATCATATTTGTTAAGTAGTTTATATTTACCTTCTATATTTAAGCGAGAAATGCATACATTAATGCATGGCCAGATTGAAGAAAACATTTGCAAATTATTAATAATTGTATTCATTAATTTATTATCTATTTGATTTTGATAGTGTAAACATCACTGCTTGAAATATTTACCATTTAATTTTCTTAACAAAAGATAAATGCCAGAAACTTCCATATGAGTAATTCAACAAATTCAAGATTTATTAATTTTTAGGTTTGTTTTTGTTAAAATTAAAATTTAATGAAATTACTTTTTTTCAATTTAAATTATTTGGAAATGAATAAATAAATAATTCTTAAAATTGACAAAAAAATGTGTGTAACGTAACGTTTAGTTCTCACATTAGCATATTCATTACCTGTGATTGCATAGGCCTATGTAAACTTAATCATAATTACTTTAATGTTATGTAGCTTAGGCTGACATTAAAATAATTTAACTCGAGAGTTTATATTAAAGTTATATTTAAATCAACTTTTATAAGTTTTTGTGAGAGTATGACTTGAAGAACGTTGAACATTTTCCAACATATATATTAAGCTAATTCTTATTTGTGTAATATTTAGCCCAAAAAAAATATGTTTGCTCTGCGTTTTCAAATGTATCATGTGTTTTGACTAAAAATGTTTTAATTGAACAAAAATATAATTAGCCTATAGGCCTTATATATCAGTTGGTTAATCATTTGTTTATTTGATAGCTATGCTCTAGCTTTTCCTTATACTGTACTTCTACTGAGACAATGCGTAGCCTCGACAACTTTCCGCTACAAGCCGTTGTCCATGCTTGTACCCTTCCTGCATATTCCTCTGACCTCATATAATATGAATTTTCTGCCATCAAGGCATGCGGGTCTCCTATCTCCAGGAAGGATAGCTGGCATACTATAGCTATATATGTTAAGATGTATAGGGCCTTATATATATATATATATATATATATATATATAAACCTACATGTTTGTGCATGTGTATACTTCGACATGCATGTATATGATAATCATATTTATGTACAAATGTGTGTGTGTTATAGGTGTAATTAAGCCTGTATAACCATTTGAAACAATAAAGTGTTTTCAACAATTATCTATTTATTTATTTGAATTACTAAACCGAGATGAATATATTACAATTTATGAAACAGTTATTGTAAGTCTTGCATAACAAAATAAGCTAAACACAAAAAAAATATTGCACAAAAATTGGGCGCATTAAATGTGTTCATAGTTTTAAGAAGACTTTATGAATCATTAAAATATGAAGACGAGAGACGCAAATGTATTATTGGAACAAAACATTTAGCTCATGAGGAATTTAGGGAACATCAGCGATATCACGTTAAGACTTCGCTAAATTGGCAATGTCGCGATATTTATTTAAACTTCAGACTTAAGGTAATGTGCGTGTTAACGGATTTTAAAACACTTTTTAAAAAAAAAAAGAAAAAAAAAAAAAAGAGTTCATTATAACACAATCATACGACGTAGACATATACATTACCCCTCAAAATGTAAGAAAATCACTTACACTTCAATTTAATAACACTTTCACAGCGTGTCAAAATATTTTATTATATAAAAACTGCTATCAAAAATGTACCTTATATTTAGCCTTGTACGAGTTAACGGATCATCATTTTGTTTAACGTTTATCAAGCACAAAGTTGCCAGATTTCTAAAATCTCGTTAATACAAAAATTCTAATCAGTTCTGGTTTTATAACCATTTTTAAGATCTAGTAACTTTTTAAAGAAATTTATTTTCAACCCAAACAATATATATATATATATATATATGTATATATATGGGCGAGATCTATGGGCATGTTTTGCATAGTATCCAGCCCTTAAACACCATTAAAAAAAATATATATATATATACTTTCAAACAAGTTTCGTTGAACTTTTTTGACCATTTAGTATTTGAAGTTTTTTTATCAAATTTTTCCAAGTTTCTAACCTTTTCTTTCAACTCTGCTGGACATTGGCTATACAATTCGTCCAGATTCATTATTAAGAGGAAATCATTTGGGGATAATGAAAAGAATGTTTTTTCTTTTTTTAAATTATTCGTTTTTATTTTTTTTTGTACATGTTTCGACATACACATTATGTCATCTTCAGCAATTCTACAAATATAACAAATATGAAATTTAAAAAAAATTAATGCACAAATTGAATCCGTAAAATAAATTAAAAAATTATGAAAAATTGATCTAAAAATTCAAAAAATATTCAAAAAACTTAATTTAAAAATAAAAGTTAATATAATAATTTTCATGTTTAAAACTATCATATATGCTAAAAATTGATACTGATAAAAATATATTTAAAATTTGTTAAAGTAGACTAAAAAATTAACTCAAACTGTAAATACATTCAAAAAATAAAATTGACTAAAAGATAAATGAATTTGAAATATAGCATCTTTCAAAACAGAAAATATTATAAAAAAAAGTATTTGTGATTCTTTGAAATTTGAACTAAAAAATGAAATTTAAAAAATTTTAAAGTTAAAACTAGAGGATGAAATTATTTATATCTTTCCAGATTGAGTCAGTGAGACTAACTCACAGATCAACTGTGACTAACTTGGTTGGTTGGTAGTCGGATTATAGTGCGAAGACCCTATAGGATCATGTGCACTTCAACTAAAATCCTCTCATCAAGTAACTGTCGCTTGTAGTGATCCACTAACTAAGTGCTGCACACCATCACCACTCATCCCACAATAATTCTGAAATGGTTTAACGTAATCAATGTTTTCACTTTAGCTGAACACTGGATAGGGACAAATTCGCACTACTCAATAAGTGTTATCTTCAATACTAACATTACAGTATTTTGATTCTTACGAAAATTGTTATTTAAAAATATAATGCTAAAAGATTTATTTAGATGAATTATAAAATGAGTTTCAGAACTTAAGAAGATTACTTATAGTAAATCACTTTTATGGAAAGATTATCAAAATGTATTTCACTTACCTGGCGATGTTAACTTTTAAATAAAAGCTAAAGTTCATGTTTTCAATTTTATATTACTGTAAATGTATATTTTTTTTGTAAATAGTCGACGCAATAAGGGATCACAATCCATGTTTTTAACCAGATTAACTGAACAAATTAGGTTATAAACATAAATTTGATAAGGTTTTGTTAAATCTCACAAGATCTAACTGTTTTTTAAATTCTATTTCCCGAAATTTTTGTTTGGAAATAATAATTATGTTTGTTATTTTATGTTAATAATAAATATTCCTTAACTTCATCATTTATTTTTCTTTCATTTACAAAATGAGTAAAATTAAGATAAAATTTCACATTGTTTTATGGCAACATTCCTGGAAGTTGAGCAACATTCGCATAGGATATTAGTTCGATGAAAGATACTTTGTTGATATTCATAGCAAGGCAACAGTGTGTCATAAAATATGATTTCTTAGCTGTCGTGATTTATTTCTGGATTCAAAACCCTCAAATTGTCATAAATGTGACTATTTTTGAATTGAAAAACAAAATTGAATGAACTTTAAAATCTAAAATTAGTTTTTGATGCCGTGAATGGCAAATGAGGACTAATTTGCATCTTTAAGAATAACCTCTCTTGTGGAGTACCATAAATGTTTAATTAGGAAATACTGCCGTTGATGGAATGACCTTTAATTATCAATCTTTTGATGGTAATTATATGTCTGTAGGGAAATAAATGCATTAGTCAAGTTTAAAATTACATACAAAGCGGTATTTAATAAATAATTAACAACGCTACATGGAGGACTTTTTCGTATATTATAAATGCTTTGGAGAATTTAAAAAAAAATCAAGATGTAGTAAATCTTGTAAAATTACATTTTATGTGTGTTAACACAACAACAAAAACCTGTTAGAAAAATTAACTTCCGAAATTAGATTTATAAAACTTTTATCTTGTTTTTAATGTCTTTGTTTTGCAATTGTTTCTCAGATTCTTATCTTTTTCAGCTTTTCTTAGAAATCCCCAAAAAAATACCTTATTTATTGAAAAATACATTTTTTTATTTGAATCCGTATAAATAGGGTAAGTTGTAGATATCCGTCGATCCACGAAATGCGCACTCCTATCAATCAAATTATAATACCGTCGCTCAAAAGTAGTTAAAATTTTATGTTCCAAAATTGTCAGATTGTTATTCATGGTGTACCTTTATGATCTCATTCTTCAGCTGAATCGAAAGAAGAAAAAACACCGAAGATTTTACATGGACACATTTTACCCTACAATTACAGTGTAAAGTCAAACTAGGTTCACTTTATTATCATTATAGTAAACATAATCTAGAATCTGTTTCATTTAAAGTAATTTATTCATATGGTTTAATATTGAGGTAGTAACATATGGGACCGAATGAGTAAAATACGGAAAAAAATTAGTATTAATCTTATTGGAACTTTACCATTTAATATTCTAGAAATAAAAATCGTTCAAATGTAAATACAATAATCTTGCATTGTTTGCCTTTGTTTTTACCTTCAAAAACCTGAGTTGATTATGCTGTGTGTAAGTTTTTGTCAGTTGCGTTTGTTGCTCAATCTGGGTCGAACAGGAATGATCTGAAGTTAAACGTTCTTGCCACGTGTTTTTATTCATACCCACGATAGATAACATGTTAGGCGTAGGGTAGATTATGACGTACTTTAATTTGTTTAACTTTACTTTAAATAATTAAAATTAACTTTTGTTTCCCAAATTAATAAGAAGTGACGATATTTACTCTTTGTTAACGTTTTCTAAATTGTTATCTAACATGGATATAAAGAAAAAAACACGTGTAAACAACGCTGAGGTTCAGTCAGATCAACCCAGCTTGAACATCAATCGCCATCAGTGTTTTGGTTAATCATTCAAAAACTCAAGAAATAAAGTGGACGCAGTTTGCACAACTGACCGGAATTCGCCTTCTCATCACACAAGTACACCAACTTACTTAAATTTATCTAGTGAAGATATGCATTATATTTAAAGTTTGTAATAGTTATGGAAACATAAGACATGTTTCCCATTCTAACAGTTTCAAAATAGGAACATCAATAATACGTCATTCCTTCTGAAACAGTTTTAGAGAGCTTGGAAACACAAGACCCATAAAAATTTGAAATAAAAGTCGTCTCTTTATGTAAACAAACTCCAATGTAAGTTAACTTTTAATTTCTCTTTTAAAATCAGTCTAAAAATTAATTTTGAATGTATTAATTGAATTTAGTAATTCTATTAAAATAAAACAAAATATTTAAAAGTTTATAGTTGAATTATGAAGTAGCTAATAGCAACTGGAAAATCACCATAGTTGATTTGATTTGATTTTTTCTTTATTATTTTTTATAAATAATTGTTTATTAACATTGTATGGAAATATTAAAAAAAAACATTTATCGCCTTATAATATATAACACTCAACGTGTACATTTGTATTCTATGACGTCATCTCGAAACTACCTCAGGACCTTGTTTGAAAAACTTTACTTTTTTGATGAAACGAACTGTTTTGAAACAGTTTGCGAACTGTTAGACTCGGAAATACTTATGACGTCATAATTTTTAAAATTTCACGAACTGTTTGCAAACTGTTAGAATCGGAAACATGCCTATAGTTTGATTTCCTCAGTACACACTACACCAAACCAAGATATTATGTGCATTTTTTTGTAAATAAACTACTAAAATTGAGCGCAATTCCGCAAATTACCCTAATTGTTGTTTTTCATTAAAAACAAAACGTTTTTATACTTTTCATTTTTGTTTACACGTGTCAAAAACACTCTTATTAATTTTCCTGTTCATATATTTAGAAGATCCAAATAATTTACTAAAAATTTTAATAAAACAAATTTTAAAGTTTTATATGAACATTGTTGCCTTAAGCCTCGCTACATTGTAAATCTTGATTGTATTATTAAAACATGTCTTATGTTATTTATAATGATAATAAAGATAGAGTAAAACGAAGTTTTTATCTTGTATCAAGAATGTTAAAAAATGTTTTAGTGAACATAAACTATAATGAAATACGTAAGATAAGAAATAGTTTTATAGTTTTTTGTGGAATTAAAAATTTTTTTTACTTGAAATTCTTGAATTATCATTATTTGAAACCTGTTTTTTTAAGTTTGCTTAAATATGTTTTATTTATATGGAAGTTACAAGTTTTAGGTTGCTTACGGCATCAGCTCAATTGAAAAACAGTTCGCCCTGATTTGGGTGACATTTTTTAAAATTAGTTTTTTTATAATTTGTAAACAAGTCTTACGTTTATTAAATTTCTAAAAGAATACTATATTTAAAGTATTTTTTCACTGATTACAGTTTTTGCAGGATACCACGTAATTACATTATTTCATAGTTTGATGAACTCAAATATTTTGCAATTGCTTCAAACAAATCCTGCAAGATACTTCTAATCTGAAATTCGCTCATGTTAAAATAAACACTAAGTTGGTTCAAAGTATCACATGATTCAAGTAGAATATTTGAACTAAGTTGGTTCAAACTAACGCATGCTTTAAGTGGACTATTTGAACTAAGTTGGTGTAAGGTATCACATGACTAAAGTACATTATTTGAACGGAAAACTAATTTTTTATTGTTTTTAATAACCTGTCAAGTGGAAAATAATTTTATCGAATTTGTGTTATATTCTATAATTCAATGTTTAAAGTTTCCATTTCATTTTTCTGTTTCAATTTTTGGTTATTTTTATAAAATAATTTATTAATAAAAATTGAACAGCATATAGAATAAGAATAATTGTAACTAATTATATTTTGTTTTATCCAAAATTTTAATAAGTTCTTGCCATACTACCAAAATGATAATGAAAAAATATCATGGACATCGAACACATGATAACAAACATTGAATAAAGTTTCAAAGATAGTATTATCCCTTACATGTAAGAATAAAATACTCAAAAGCCATTCCCTGTGTAAGTGAATCTTTCTCATATAAAGGCAAGTAGACTGTATGGAACTTTTTGATTGCAAATTAAGACATCGCTAACTTAAACTTAGCTACCTGGCCATACATTTAATAACTTATAGCCTCTGTTTTTGTCTTGGATTCTCACACCTAAACCTAAAATATATTAAAGATACGATTTAAAATTACTCTTATTGTAATGTGGAAGTGGGCAATAAGTGTTAAGTAATTTCATCATATGAAATAAATGTTTATGGTTTGTACTTTTGGGATGCCACAATATCAAATATTTACCATTTTCAAAAAACATCTCGCCTGAAAATTAAAGATTTGTAAATATCTACAGCGTATAAAGTTTGTTTTCACACTAAGTTTTATATACATTTACGATAAGGTATATGAATTCATAAATTTATTTGCTTAAAGATTTTGATATTTCATATTTGTTTAATTTTGAGTGAGAATGTAACAACTTGTTGCTCGATGTATATCTAAACAAGCCTGGCAATGACCAGCTTTAGTGAAACCTTCAATGCCTCTTGACACGATCCATATTAATGATGAAATCTTGATGCAATTCACCCAAAATTCGAACGACTGAACAGTCCACCATTAGATAGGTCTTAACACATTTAATAGTCGTAAGGATGAGAATGGATTCAAGTTAGTACTGAAAACAACACGTATGAAGTGTCGACCTTTCTTTACAATGTATTTTTTAAATGTTTTTTTCAGTTCTTAGTTGTATAGCAATGTCTTTAGTATTGATTAAAGATATATGTTGTGAACAATATTTGTATATAACTCAATTTATTGAACTAAATTTTTTCAGGGAACTTCACTGCCTGCTGTTAACATGTGGGGGTTGGTTCTATAGTAGTCTTAGTTATACCAATTAGCTATTAATTGTACTGTTTTATCCATATGAAGCTCAATTCATATTGTTATTTTATCAAATTATATTTTCAATAGTTAGAAATAAATTGTATTCAAAAGATTAATGCGCTTCCATTAGATTTTGATATAATGTTTAAGATTTAATAAAAACTAAATAGTTTTATAAAAATGAATTAATTGTTTCATTTATATATTTCTTCAAGAAAGAATTATTTCAAGAAGCTTCATTCATTAGTTTATATTTTCCTTGTAATATATCATCCGGATATTTATAATTTTTAAATTATTTTTAAATAAAACAATTTCATATTGTAAAATCAATTTAATCTTAAATTTATTGAAATTTAATTCATTACAACTTTTAGTTTATTAAAATATAATGAGCTTATTAAAATAATTTTTACTACTGTATATTCGAGTTCTAGTACTATTTCATTAATCTTAGGTTTATCATTATTATTATTATTATTATTATACAATTTATTTTACTTGCAGTTGGCATGGGAGGTGAGACAGGATGTTCTTTCGTCACTGGGTGCTTGCACTGCTTTCAACGCTCGATCATGTCTCCAACCTGTCAGGTAAGAAAAAATTAATAAATTAAGGTTTCGTGAATTGAGAATTCAGAATAAATTAAGGATTAAAAAAGAACGAATAAATTAATGATTAAGAAGAAATGAGTAAATTAAGATTATGAAATCAAGTTGATAAATTATATGTATTAAGAAGAGGGTAAATAAAAGCATTTATTGCCTCAAGAGATAAAATACATTAAAGTTTACATTATAAATAACCCTTAAACTATTTCTCCAATTACTCCGTATAATAAACAATAGCTTAAACCTAATAATGTGTTTTTCCCTCCAAAGCCGTATTAGTTGAAAACTTTGAATAACATTGTTGTAGGTTGTGCAAGTTGAAGTTGAAACAGATTGTTTTGATAGTTCTTGAATTGCATTTCTACATTTACGTTTGTAATCATTGGATATTACCTCTAAATTTCTTAACAAGGTGTTGTTGTAAAGACTAAAGTGCATTGAAGTTTCATTGTAAATAGCCTTTATTCTATGGGAAGAAATGCAGTATACTATATAATTATTCCAGCACTATGAACTAAACATATTTTAAATAAAATAAATACGTTATAATTATTATTATTATTAGTAGTAGTAGTAGTGTTAGTAGTAGTAGTAGTAGTAGTAGTAGTTTTAGTAGTAGTAGTCTTATTACTATATTATTACATCACTCTTAACTATAAATAACTAGAAGCTTTTCTTTATTTGTAAAGAAAGTTATTATACAATAATTTAAATGTTTCTATATTATTCTACTTTAAAATTGTTCCCCATTTGTTTTATGTCCTAACACATTCGAATGATATTCTTGAAGTATAATTTGTCGGTAAAAAGACTTTACAACAGTTTTATTTGAATCTCTTGATAAAATAATTTTTACAAGATTATTGAGATATTCATTTAATTTTATTGTTATTACATTGTCGTATCAGTGGAGCTTCCTTCATAATAGCCCTGCAAAGACAATTTTCTTCAGTTTATTTTCTTTGTTTTTATTGCAAAACAATTCTGTCTTGTCATTTTCTTTAACTTTTCCCCGACAACCAATTATTCAAAAGGTTTTATTGTAAATCGCGGAACGTTTAGTTTTTTTTCTGTTGTTTTTTTTAAATTATTGTTGTTTGTAATTTTTTTAATACATTTTTCACACTTTTTATTTCCCTTATTTCAAAGTTTTTGTGTTCTTAATAGACATTGGAGGATTTTTATTTATGTCTATCATTTCAAGAAAGTTCTTACTAACAGAATTATGTACCGTTCATATGAAAATAAAGTATATCTTAATTATAAATATTAATAGTAAGGTATTGGTGCAACTAATTGCTATTTATATAATAAAAATCGTAAATCTAGCAAAATTTTCTTAAATAAGAACTTTTTACATAAAAATCCTGCATAACTAAAAATGTATGCAAATATACAGTTTTAATTTACTTTGTTAGTTTTTGTAAAATATTAAAACAGAAAAAGCAAAAAAAAAATATAAAAATTTGTTTTCTTTATAGAATTAATGGAAATATTTGTAAAGTTTTTCATTACCTAATATTGTGTAATCTAATTTTGCAGATTCGAATAAACGTATATTCAATTTTTTTTTTTTTTTTTTTTTTTTTTTTATTTATTCAAGATACAAGAAATCTTTTTACCAAACTGCACTGATAAAGAAAAAATAATACTTATACATGTTAGTAATAGTTGTTGTAAATAATAACAATAATGATAACAGTAATAATAATAACAGTAACAATAACAGTAATGATATGCATGATAACAATATCAATACATCAACAAAAATGTTAACAGCTTTTAAAGTTTTTATATAAAAATGTTTTGTTATGATTGTTTTGTTAATTCATTTGTTTATTATTTTTCCCATTCATTCTTCATTATTTTTATTTTCTTATTCATTTTCAGTCAATAATCCAAAAACATTATATTGTAGTTGATATTATAGTGTGCGTGTGTGTGTGTGTGTGTGTGCATGTGCGTGTGCGTGTGCGTGTGTTTGTGAGAGATAGAGATAGAGGGGGGAGTAGTGAGAGGGACGAAATAGAGATATATAAATTGTAGGAGAAGAAAGAGAGAGAGAAATAAAGATTACGTGTGCGTGCGTGTGTTTGAATTCACACAGCCATTATCTTAATTAACAGTTGTTGGGAATTAAATTCAAAATTACCAAAATAACAAAAACTTAAAATTGTCCAAATGATCTCCTGGAAGTTATGTGTGAAGACAGCTTTTGTTTAAGTAGACATGCAATGTTTAACCAAAAACTCATTTTTATTTTTATTCCTGTCAAAAGTTGTAAGTTGCATTTGTATGAGAATATTAAGGTCACTGCGTTTTTAAAATAATTTTGCAGTGTTTAAAGTATATTCATAATTTAGTTTTGAACAATACATGTTGCCAATACTGTAGTTCTGCAATAAGATAGGCAATATGAACACAATACTATTTTTCAAAAACACATTGTTATTGATTGCAAGTTTATTTTTTTAAATGAAGGATGCTTATTAATTAATTCCAATTAATAAAGTTACATTATATTTATCAGGCATCGCCCCTTATAGTAGGGACATAATTCTTTACTATATGAATAAATATATTAAAGACAGTGATTAAAAGAAACACTCTGCCCCAGTCAGAATTATATAGTTATTTGTTTTATTTTAACACTATCTAGACTTGTCATTATAATTACTTTATAGTTGATTATTGTACATAAATATAATATAACAACCAATTTGCAAAAAATTGGCAGATTTTTGTAAATGTTTACCGATAAACATGTAAAGATTTTAAAAAATAATTTAGATCTTCAGATAATTATCCGTAATTATATTTAAAATCCAATGATAAATGAGGTGTGTTTGGGTGGTGTGTGTGTGTTTAAGTGTATGTGCATGTGCATGTCCATGTACACCTGTGTGTGTGGATAAATCATTTTAGATTACTTTCAAAGTTTATTAAATATAGAATAGATTTGTTAATCACATATTAGCTCCATTTCCCGTAGGCAGCTAAAGTTAGGTCGAAGCGAACCAAAAAATTGGGTTGGAAGTTAAATTAAACCATAATGCGATATTATTGGAAGCCAAAGTTATGATCTGGCCAAAGAAAGCGGAGATTTTCCATTGAAAGTTGAGATGAAAGCCTTATCGATTGTGCCTCAAACCAATTAGAAAGTTGCTGCCAAGCTTCGCTAGGCCTACAAATGAAACCGGCTGTGATTATGCAACAGAAGCGATTGTTCAGAGAGAAATAATATTTGATTTCAATAAATGATTTATTATTTTATTTCACTTTTAATTAATTTCCTCTTATAAATCATTTTACAATAAATTCAAAGCAAAAGTTTTATTTTTAACAATAGATATTTTTCTCACTCCGATAATTATGATTTATTTCAGAATGTTGAGGAAAATGATTTTATTTTTTATGATGTAATTTTTATTAATAATTTGTATTCAATGATAAAGACATTTATCAAACATAATAACTCACATGTTAGAATGTCAAACCAAACATTTATGTCAAAGGTTTCTACACTGTAGTGTTAGATTTTTACTATTTTTTTTCAAATAAAAACTAACGCTCATAGTTTTTTCAAATACAAAATTTAATATAAAAAATGTCAACTAAACAAAGAAAGTGAAATTGCTAGGTTACGTTCCAGTAACAAAAATTACAACAACCAAAAAGTAAATAACAAAAATAACAACAACAAAATAAATAACAAAAAAAATAAATTGTTAGGCCACATTCCAATAATTTGAAAAATTTAATTAGTTAAATCTTAGTCTGTCAATATATGGATTGGCAATAGCACAAGTAAGGTAACCCACATGCAAGCACCAAAGAGTTTGCCTCACTTGTTCTGCTGTCAATATATATTTTTTATGGTTTTATGGTTTTATATAATTGATTTTGCTTTAACTTTTGATTAATTATAATAATCATCCAAAAGTACTTTAATTTTAAAGCTAAAAAACCGTTTTATTAGAATATAGAAAATTGTTTTTTTCGTTGAAATCTGTCTTTTTGATTCATTTTATACTAAAGTGTATAATTATAATAACAATATAATTATTATATAATAATAACAATATTAATATCTCAAAATTATTAAATTAAAATAATTAATGATAATAACAATAGTATAAAAATACGATTATAACAATAAAAATAATATAAGAATAAAAATAATATAAGAATAACAACAAAAGTAATAATTATAATAACCTTTTAAATTAAAATAATTAATGGCACAAATAATTGTATTATAATATAATAATAAAAATAATAATAATATCAACAATTATATAATAAGATTAATATTATTATACCAACATAATAATATTAATAATATTACATTATTGTAACACTATTAATAATACTAAATTAGTATTAATAATATTAATAACTTTATAATAGTATAATATTAACAATATTATAATAATATTGATAGTTTTAGAATAATGTAATAATGTTATAACAATAAAATAATATTAATAACTTTATATTAAAATAATAATATAATAATGTTATGATAATATTATAATAAAACAAGTACGAGTAACTGCTACGCATTAAAAGCTGTGTTTGTATGTTAAAACAGTTTCTAAGATTGTTTAAATTCTATTACAATTCTTTATATTATTATATTAACCATTTTCTTTCATTTGTTTATAATAAAAAATATCTATAAACTTTAAAAAATTTGGTTAATAATGAATTTGATGATAAATTGACTAAGTCTAAAAACTCCTAAAATGTCTATTATTTAAAAAAGTATAAATTTAAGGCAAAAAGTTCCATCAGGTATTCTGCCTTATAAAGAGTCGCATTCGTTGAGAACCGGATCGAATCCGGGATTGGATCCAAAATGGTGGTTTCTGTTCTTTCAAAAATTTAAGGCATGGGATCCAACCCCG
>JARUHE010137649.1:0-23758 GCA_031471125.1 Archaeomysis grebnitzkii | reverse complement strand
TAACTTGCCGGTCGAACGAAACCGTAGGGTAAAAACATTTATCTTTTTGTAGGGGATTTCAATATATGATCCCTACACACTGTTGAATGGACACTTATTCTACAGTGGATTATAAACTGTCCCATGATCATAATAATACATTCTAGTGGCATCTATCATGTTTAAATACCAGTAGGCTTGTAATAAACATGTTTTGAATTGGTTAATTGGTGGTTGTAAGACATTGCTAAATATGTCTTTTTTAAAGCTGACCGAATGATTTAAAACTTTATATTTCAAACAATTTTTCAGTTTACAAGGACTTTATTTTTGCCCTGTAGTATTGAAATGTAGGGTTTTGTACAATCTTATATTTTTTTTACTGTAATAGTTTGTATATACATATATCAAGTATTTATTTAATTACCCTACAGTTGAATATTTACCACATATTTCTGGTTATATACAGTACATTCTATGGGAAGAAGTTTTTAGTCTGACTTTACATGTACAAGAAAAATGATCAATTAGTTTTCATACAAAACTTCAACTATTGTGACAAACAGTGATGTTAATTTGCATAAACACGGCCATGTTTGCCATAAAAATTATAGTGTTTTATTGAAGTGTTCATTCTTAATTAGCTGTCAAGGAGAGGAAAAACGTCCTAATTTTATATTTCCAATCATTGCATCAAAATTTCCGCAGACATCGGATGGAGTCATCGGCATTCCCATCTGGCTATTTGCACCGGCGGAAATAACGTTTACTTCTGGACACCTTTTGGCTGCCTGACAGTTGCTGTGCCTGGGGTACTGAACATGCAAGTTTCAACATTGAAGTAAGTTTTGGATTAATGTTTTGTTTGTGGCTGTGAAAATAGTTTGATAAGTTACATTTGATTATATTCTTGGTTGTCATATAAGTTCGAGTATATTGTAAACAATGTGTTAATTTATAAAGTGTAGTGTATACCATTTCCATGTACCCCTACAGCAATAGATATAGTTATTGTTATTAATACTTAAGAGAGTTTTTCAGCATGGGATAAATATTACCTTGGTGTAAAATGTGAACTCAATAGAATAAGGCTTCTTAAGAATTTAAATATATCTAATTATTATTTTAAGTTAAATCTAATTACTTTCCTCATCTAAAATTTATCTTAATATATGAAACCATTTTGATGATTATTCTGTTAAGACAATTAAATATATTTCAAATTCTTAAAAATCATAACCCTATTGATTTTTTTATGATTGTAAATGTTTTTTTAGTCAAGCCAAATAGATATTATAATTGTTTGGTTTTCAGATGGCATCCTTCTGGTAACCAATTGGCTGTCATAAGCAAAGACCAATACTCTGTATGTTCAATAGGATGTGGAAAAAGGTTGTCGGTGGATGGAACCCAAAATGAACTTTTGGAAAAAGAATGATGTATTATTATTAACATAGCTTAAGTTGTTTTGTAATCTAGTCTTGTATCTTGTAATTAACTGTTAATATTGCTATGTAAATAAAATATTTTTATAAAAAAGTTGTTTTCAATTAAATTGAATAAGTTGATTATTTTATTTACCATTAAATTTATTTTAACATTTAAATTCAGTTCATCGCCATCACTATTTGGTTTTATGGTACCGCCAAAACCAAAATAAGAGTTCCATTTTCAAATAGAAAAATAAGAATAATGAATTTATAACAAAAAATAATTTTTAACTTAATCATTCTTATTTTTTATTTAAAAACGGGACTCCTATTCTGCATTTGGTTGTGCTTGTAGTGTTTTTTACTTCATATCTATTCAATGTTATTTATAGCGGAAAGAGGATCCTTGTTTTAAATAAAATATGGTTTAGGTTATATATTTTATTTTGATATGTTCAATGAAACATATAGATAATTAAGAAAAGCTAAAAACATTAGTATGTACAAAATCACAACTCTTTTATTTCATTAACATGTTGAAATAATAAATAAAGTTTTGTTTATTTGAAAACCTCGCAACAGTATTTTCAAAGTTGAAGTTAATGTTAAACAGAAAAAGAAAAATGATGCTGAATTATCCAGAAAAATATTGTTGGTTTATAGATTTTTCGAAAATTTTATTCACATTAAATTTGTGATCAATAATTGTAATGCTATTTGGTAATATATATTTTTACTTCATTATTTTTAAGTTTTATTATAATATATTCTATAACATTGGTCATTTTATGTTCACAGCTATATATACACACAGACATGGTTAATTAACTATGAATTTTCTTTGGAAAAATATTTAAATGTAAATTTTATATATGAATTAATGCCCTTTATTGTTATATTTATTACTTAATGGATATTAAAAATAAGCTTCTATTTTAATGTGATTATAAAAAAGTTAAATTTTTCAATTTAAGCCAATTGTCACCTTATTTTTCATCATTAAGATGAATAACATATATGTGACATAGTCACTATTACAACCCTGCAAACTGTCTTACAGAACTTGTAAGATTTGTTAAACAAGCTAATAAGAATTTATAATTATACAGTATTTGTCACATATTAATTCAAAGTAGATCTTCTGTGCTATATACTAGTTCCAAGTTGCATAAATTATGGTTGTAACGTTTTTTAGTATCACTTTGAGCATTGTCTGCAGTTTCATCTTTAAGTTGAAAAATGTTTTTTTTAGTTGGAAATATTTTGCTGTCTGTTTGGGGTGCAAAATATTAGCCAATATCAAATCACATGACCCTAATGAGATTTCCACTTCTTGATTAGAAAAGTAAACTCTTTTGACGAAGTACAAGCCAGACAATAAAAACATTCTATTTACATTTCATTGAATCATCGTTTTATACAAACTATAAATATATAATTCAACATTAATCCTGTGTTTAGTTCAAGGCTACTCTAATTTATTATAAAACATGATTGTAAATTATAAATAATTTCTTAATGTTAAACTTGCCCTGCGACGAAGGATCGACATTTGTTATTTTTATTTAGCCTAACATTAGTTATTTAACTGTTCATTTATCAATGCAGTTTTCCCTTAGATTGGCCCTCTTTGACTGATATTTTTAATGAAGATTGAAGTGTAGATTTTGTGTTTTAAGAACCATAAGTATGACCATTAGAAAACAAAATAATTATTTAAGCTGTCATGTTATAAACAGTTCAAAATAATGTATTAGGACAGCTGGTAGATGAAGGATGGAAAAAATAATTTTGCCATCAATGTTCAACTCATAGAATTATATATGTATTTATTTCTATGTTTCAATGGCGTTATTTAACTTTTTAAAGTTAAGCTGTTTTCTCAACTTTTTATTTCATACTCAAAGACAATTGAGAGCCGGCATATGAAGAACGTCTTCTTACCGCCAAATAACTTTTTGTGGGTATCATCAACCCTGCTTCGGGGACCTCTTTCTTCTTTTCTTCCTCTTCTTCCAGTTCTTTTTCTGTAAAATAAAATGAACTTTAGGTTGATATAATAAGAAATTACAATTATTTTTGGAATAGAAGAAATCAATTTACATTACTATTAATGTCATTCAAGTTAATACTAACAGTTTTCAACATTTTGTTACAATAATAAAAATAATTGTTTTTAATCCCTTCCCGGCGGCGAGCCACTATAGTGGCACATCTATTTCTTTGTTGCCATGGTAATTAGTTCTGACAAATCTTAACAAGAAACTGTTAACAACTTAGGGATGTTTGAATAGTAATCAGTTCTGCAATGGCAACTTTTATTTTGTGATGTCAGGCTGACATCAGATTTCCAAATCAATTTGCGATTTCAATTTGGTCAATTCTCTTGCACGAGAATAATATGCTTCAACCATCTTTTTTTCTGCAGCTTATTCCAATATTTATATTGGGTCGTTGTTCCTTGCTAGATTTGTCCACTTTGCCCTGTCTCACACATTCCTCTGGTACACCTTTTTCTTGCTGATCTTCTCTTACCCGATCTTTCCACCTAAGTTTTGGTCTCCCTCTCCTTCTATGACCTTTCATGTTCATTACACTTCTCACTACATACTCTTCATCCCTTATCATTGCGTGGCCATACCAGCTCAATCTCCTTCCTTGTATCTTCTTACTTATCTCTGTAGCTTTCACTGTGCCGGTTATGTATTGCTCCTTATTCTATCCTTTCTTGTTACACTGCACAACTACCTCAACATTCTCATCTCTGCAATGCAGTTCATATTTTCTTCTTGTGTCTTCTTCACTATCCATGTATTGCAACCATACAGCATAGCAGGTCAAAAACCGTCTTGTACACCTTTTCTTTCAGTTGTGCACTTTTTTTTCTGTCACAGGGGACCCTTGATGGCTTTCTCCATCAAGCATAGGTACTTAAAAGCAGACACTCTTTTGATTAGCTTTTCATCGATTTGCACTCTTCTCAAAAAGACGCAGTCTTGGTCCTGCTTACCTTTAAACGCTTGTCCACTAAAGCATTTTTCCATTTATAACTTTCATCTTGTACACCAGGACAACCTTAATTTGTTTTCTGCAAGTGAAAACTTTACATTTCCAACATATTTAGGTTAGAAAAGATTGATCAATTTGAAAATAAAGTGCAATACTTGTCTGGGGTTACACTGGTGCTCACTTATCGAACAAGAAGATAGCGAAAGAAACTATCTTTAAGGGTTTTCTCACTGCCGTCTCGCAGTTTTCCAAGACTCAGGGCTCTACGGTTAGTTTATGTTAGCAATCTACCAACGTGAGAGGAGGCTAGGTTATGTCTTCAGAGATTCATTATTTCCTCTTATTTATGTATACTTATTTTATAAATATGTGAAATAACAAGTAAAAGTCAATTTTGAGGACATTATTATTATTGTTCCTTCATAGGTTTTTTTTGTATGTTTAATACATTTAGTACTTTCTAATCATCTCTAAAAATTATTTTTTTGTCTCACAGTGCCACTGTAATGGGTTAAAAGTTCATATAAAATTGATACTATTCCAATCAATGTTAGTTATATTAGTAATTTGTAGTTACATATTAGAATTCTATATGTTCAAATTAAACATTTGATAGATTAATATTACATATAAAAATACTAGGCGTTTTCTTCTTACGCTGTACCTCTCTGAAAATCTGGGATTAGTGACCGCAACCCTAGATCAATTTGGGTGACCCTACACCACCTAGATATCCAGAAGATCTTGGGTTACCCTACACCACCTAGATAGCCAGAAGGTCTTAGGTGACCATACACAACCTAGATAACCAGAAGGTCTCGGGTGAGCCTACACCACCTAGATATCCAGAAGGTCTTGGGTGACCCTACACCACCTAGATATTCAGAAGGTCTTGGGTGACCCTACACCAACTAGATATCCAGAAGGTCTTGGGTGACTACACCACCTAGATATCCAGAAGGTCTTGGGTGACCCTACACCACCAAGATATCCAGAAGGTCTTGGGTGACCCTACACCACCTAGATATCCAGAAGGTCTTGGGTCACCCTACAGCACCTAGATATCCAGAAGGTCTTGGGTGACCCTACAGTGGCCTACACCACCTAGATATCCAGAAGGTCTTGGGTGACCCTACACCACCTAGATATCCAGAAGGTCTTGGGTGACCCTACACCACCAAGATAACCAGAAGGTCTTGGGTGACCCTACACCACCTAGATATCCAGAAGGTCTTAGGTGACCTTACACCACCTAAATATCTAGAAGGTCTTGGGTGATCATACACCACCTAGATATCCAGAAGGTCTTGGGTGACCCTACACCACCTAGATATCCAAAAAGTCTTGGGTGACCCTACACCAACTAGATATCCAGAGGGTCTTGGGTGACCCTACACCAACTAGATATCCAGAGGGTCTTGGGTGACCATACACCACCTAGATATCCAGAAGATCTTGGGTGACCCTACACCACCTAGATATCCAGAAGGTCTTTGGGACCCTACACCAACTAGATATCCAGAAGGTCTTGGGTGACCCTACACCAACTAGATATTCAGAGGGTCTTGGGTGACTCTACACCAACTAGATATCCAGAAGGTGTTGGGTGACCCTACACCACCTAGATATCCAGAAGGTCTTGGATGACCCTACACCAACTAGATATCCAGAGGGTCTTGGGTGACCCTACACCACCTAGATATCCAGAAGGTCTTAGGTGACCCTACACCACCTAGATATCCAGAGGGTCTTGGGTGACCATACAGCACCTAGATATCTAGAAGTTCTTAGGTGACCCTACACCACCTAGATATCCAGAAGGTCTTGGGTGACCCTACACCAGCTAGATATCCAGAGGGTCTTAGGTCACCTTACACCACCTAAATATCCAGAGGGTCTTGGGTGACCCTATGCCACCCATATTTACAGAGGGTCTTAGGTCACCCTACACCACCTAGATATCCAGAGGGTCTTGGGTGACCCCACACCACCCATATATCCAGAAGGTCTAGGATGATCCTACACCACCTAGATATCCAGACGATCTTGGGTGAACACTGGAAGAAACAAATTATTATCTAACCTCACAAAGCTGAATAACCGTTGATTGTATTGCCAGGATTTTGTTCAACTTTCATGTATCGACTAACCAGCCTTTAGAGGTCACAGCATATAATTCAACTCCCTCAGACCCTATTTCATCATCTCAACATGCAAATCAACTTTATATTTCGCCATATCTATGTACATGCTTGTCCTCCTGTCTGATGTTTTAATTTTCAACCTTCTATATGAGTATGTGCTTGATCACCTAAATATCGTGCTTCGTCTCTTCATTTATGTAGATCTTACCTAACACTCTTGAGATACTAATCAGTACAGAGATCATCTAAGCACACGACAAGAACTTTGTTTCACTATTAATTAGACATGGATAAATTCCCTCCAAAATACTGTTTCTTCTTCCTTTCGAACTAAACGACTTCTATATAGATACAACTTCGTTAGATTTTGACCAACTAAAAAGAAATTGAACTAATATTTAAATACTTTTAATAAAAAGTTGTATTTAAATTTTGATGCAATGGAGATTACATATTGTAAAACAGGTTTATGGTGTTATCTTCTAGGAATGTTGGTGGTAGATGAGAATATTTTCTTTGCTCGACCTTGTTTACATGAATTCCAAAACAGACAACAAGAAAACTGAACATAGATGGAAATGCATAAATCTGTTTTGTTCTTAGAAACTATAAAGGATAATGGAGAAGAGGATTATAAATATGTGGTGAGGCCTCTGCATGATGC
Organism: Archaeomysis grebnitzkii; assembly: GCA_031471125.1. NCBI lineage: Eukaryota > Metazoa > Arthropoda > Malacostraca > Mysida > Mysidae > Archaeomysis > Archaeomysis grebnitzkii. The sequence goes on along the minus strand of JARUHE010137649.1, from coordinate 16,532 downwards.
GGTTGTATGTGCAATTAAGAAAATGTGGGGACTGAGGAAAAAAGTGCATGCAAGAAGAAACACTGAGCGTAATTAAAAAATTAAATTAAGTTAAATTAAAATAATGAAGCCCAAAATGGAGATGATCACGAGGTTGAAATTACAAAAGCTAAGTATTGGTGTTTACATTTAAAAACAAGAAGGTTGGGAAAGAGAAATAGATGTTTATAAAAAAGTAGCTGAAATAGAGATGTTGATTAATAAAAAAGATGGCCAGAGCCAAAGTACCGCATACAGTTCTATTAAAGAATTGAATGGCTGTGGAAACAAGGGTAAGGAGTTATCAGTAAAAGACAGTAGGTAACTTATAGAGTAAAGATGCTGATGTAAAGAATAAATGAAAGGAACATTTTGAACCCGTTTTAGACATCGATACTACCAGAAAAGAATCTACCGACTTCTGAAAGAGACCTGGATATAGGAAGTGGATATATTTAGCAGAAGTTAATAAGGCAACAAAACAGTTAAAGAACAATAAAGTATCAGGAGAAAATGACCTGTTTACAGAAATGTTTAAAGTAGATGATTAACAATTGTCTGTTGTATTAAAAAACTTATTTAACAAAATTTTTGAGTTAAAGGCGGTTCCAGCAAATTGAAAGAATGGAGTTATTGTTAAAATACAAGAAAAATGGGTGAGTAGCGATCTCATTTTTATAGTTAGGCATCTGATACAAATGAATGAGATGAAGACATCTTTTAGTGTGTATTTCGTTGACTTGTAAAAAGCCTTTTGAGGGCGTTTCGTGGAAAGCAGTAGGAATACTCAGGAGGATTATATATAGAGTGCCTAAGATGTTTGTAGACGTGGTAATGAACTTGCACGAATGCGTCGTTTATAAAGTGATGATAGATGGCTGTTCGAGCAAAGAATTTGAGGTGAAGTCTGGTGGGATTCCATCCCCTTTACTGTTTGTTCTAGTTATAGATTATATTGTGAGAAGGTTGTGGGAGAGACTGCATAAAATTACCGACCTAGATTATGCAGATGATATTGTATTAATTGGTAACGATCCGGAGGAGATTCATAGAGTGTCGGTTTGCTTAGTGAGAGAAGGAAAGAAATTTGGACAAAAACTGAAATTATTAATACTAAAATAGAAAATCTAAATGACTGTGTGATAGAAAGGAGAGTTGTGAATTAAGTAGATATCTTAGGGAGGGGTGGATCTCTGGGATTGGAATTTTAGGGAAGGCAAATCAAGCAATGGTAATTGGTTACGGTCGGATGCAAATTCAAAGTGTTTTTTACATGAAAGCATTGATGTAAGACATCGATGCATGCGTGAATCATTTACTGTGTGGTAAGAACTTTATCAGTGACGATGTTTTTTATGACACATGCGTTCATTGCAGGGTTAAAAATTTATTTATAGTTGTTTTGTTCCAAAATAACTTTGTAGTTATGTGAAACATGTTGATTTTTTATGAAATAAAAACTTAAATACTATAAAAAACAAGCGTATACTTTAAAATAGGAAAATACTTTTTGGCATTCTGCCAAAAAATCTAATTACTGATACAGTTCGTACCACACAGTAAATGCATCGATGCATGTGCATCCGACCGTAACCAATGTTAAAAATGGTGTGGAAAATAACCGTTTTTCGGTACATACAAAAATCAAAGTTTGTAAGGTAATTGTTCAAACAATTATGTTATATGGGCACGAAACATGGTATAGTAGTCACATCAGATGAAAGTTTCTAGTGTTTGAAAATATAGCTCTGAGGAGAATATGATGGTTAGATGAAAGGACAGATTGAGTAATGACGGGGAAAGACAAATAACAAAAGTTCCGCCTATCTCACTGCAGGTGGCTGAGACATGTTTATAGGAGGCAGGGGAGAGTAGTGAGTTCAATATTGTATACAATGCAAAATAAATTGTTTGTAACGAAAATTTTATTTTCAACAAAGATTATGTTAGGCGGTTAAATGACAGGTATCAGTGCAAAAATTTCTTAAACTTCGGCTTTATTATCAAACCATAACCATATAATGTAAAGAATGACATCAATTTTAGAAGCTAGAAAAAGTATTTGGAAGTACAACCCATCACTGAGTTTTTTGAAAAAGTTTCAAGATAATGCACCTTAATTTAGTGACTTTTTTGCTGGACTGACATCGTCACTAAATTATGTAATAATATTCAAAAGTCGTGGTATTTATGAATACAGTTGTCATGACCATTATAAAAAGACGTTTAATTTTATGAAAGATTTATATCAGATTTTTCTGATCTCTTAAAAAAAACACTAATGATACCAACAGTTATATCGTGAAATTAGTGGCCTATAAAACTTCTAACAGTTAATTGAAAAGAAACAAAGACCACAGTTATTTTGCATTGTATACAGATGCTGTGTATATGTTTTTTATTTTCTGACTAAATTACACTTGACCAAATGTCAGTTCAATTCAAAGAAGTTCTAAAAATACAGTCTTCAAATCCTTCAACGGTCTATACAATTGGGTACCGCTAGCAATAAAAATCCATGTTGGATTCGATGTATATGCAATCTTAATTAATTGTTATGGATTATTATGATGATGATTGAATACTGTTGACTCTTAATTAATCGTTATGGGCTATAATGATGAAGTTGAAGATGATGTTGACTGTTAATATGTATAAAGTAGTGTGTACCATTAACTGATAGGCTTACGATGATGATGAGGTAGGGTGTTGATTCTCAATTGATAATACATTCCTTGGAATATGAATTGGACTATTACCATACAGAAAAATCTAATTCGTTGTTTGTTTAATCAGATTGATAACAAAAAGGCAGACTTTTCTTGGCCAAACACTCTGTTATAAGCTATAGACAAGGCTTGTTTAGTTAGAACTTACCGTTAATTGTTTTAGTTTTTAGTATACTGTACAACAAACAAATTTGCAAGCAAACAGTAAAAGGATATTAAGATACATTTATATACAAGTTAAAGCTTTATTTATAATCAATTTTTGCACCCGTTTCTGATCAGGTAAATAGTGTTAAAAATGTATGTAAAACACACACTCATTAAAAAGGCACATAATAAAAATTTGTTGGACATGAATAATTTGTTGGCAAACTTAAATATCTAAATATTAAAAAAAACATTACAGGAATTATATTAAAATGAAAATTCGATGTCCACAAGATTAGATAAAATATTGTGTCCCTGCACAATTTTTATATACGATCAGATCTGCTAAACTATTTAATAGTAACAACGATGTTCTTTCTAACAAATTTTCTTGCTTTGTTCGATTCAGTTTAAACGCTGATGGTTGATGTATAAAATTATAATAATTATTTATTTCAATATATTAACATTTTATTCACGTTTATAATTTGTAAGCTAATCAAAAAACTATTCGATTTTTAGATAATAAAATGCCGGATTCCTGTAAAATTTAAAAACTTATACCTTGAATATGTTATTTTGAACTTAATACAGCATTCATGTAAATTTGTGTTATTATGAAAATTTGACTTAACAAATATAATTATTCTACACTTATTTCATAATACTGTGGCGAACATTTGGTTCATATATATGTTTAAACATTTAAATCTATTTTAAGAATTATAGTTCAACAGCGAATTTAATGTCAAGAAGAGCATCCATACAGCTACATTTGGGCATGAATTTAATTTGTGTCTCAGGCCTCAAAAGAGATATATATATATATATATATATATAATTTTATATGATATTTTTTCAGTATAAATTAGCAGTAAGGTACGACTACTGTGTAACGACCCAAACGTTTAAACTAATTAAATAAGAACTAAAATATTATTTTAGTTAAAGCATTTGCATTGATTGTTAATTGACTAGAATTATGTACAATTATCTACAGTATAAACATTTATAGTTTGTGCATCTAATGATTGGTCAACGTTTATAATTGTTACATTTCTAAATGAGAAACCCTTTTTCAGATTTTAAAGCTTTACATTCTGTAACATGAATAAAAGTTGATCACTAATATCTAATAACCAAAGTTGAATTATGAACCAACTCAGTAATTTTTCATCTGATAATTGAACTGCAGAAAAAAACATCTTTCAACCCATATTTAATGATTTATAGCCAAAATAAAGGTGTCCAAGCTATAACATTGGGTAATTGTTTCTTTTCGTATTACCATAGATTAAAGACGTATTTAATCCATGGTATTAATAAAGGAGTAGAACAAAATGCGAAAACATGACAACATTTCATCAAGTAAAAGTCAGTAGAAGAAATGTAGGAAGAAGGAAAATTCCTTCCAAGTGTCCTTTATGTGTGGTGTCGAACAATGGAAACTATGCCATGTGGTTTAGGGCCGTTTCGAATACTTATTCAAGAGTCGTGGATCAAACCAATATACTGTGACAGGCCCAGCAATCTAACAGCTTTAAAGCAATTGTCCAAGATCCGCAATGCAGCGTTGGGCATCGGTCCGTTTATTGATATAATCAATCAATCAATATCCTCAACAATTTCTCCGGAATCGATAATCATGAGGCAAGACTGACAAATCGTTTTGATGGAACTCACCTACATTGCACAACAACTATTTTCTTTGCATGTTCAATCATGTTTGTAGTTTGTCGTTATTAGTGTTTTAAGAATTATTGCCACTTACTTGCTGTTCGAATTATACAACTGTAAAAAGATTAGTATTTTAAGAGACTCTCAGTTTTGCATTTGCAATTTTTGTTAGTTCAAAATGCACATTAGTAACAAAGTTAAATACATTTACTGTCCTAGCTATGTCCTAACAGAACTGCAATTTTGAGAAATTTACTTTTTTATTCTTTCATTTTAAATACTAAAAACATTTTGTTAAACACTTTTTTGAACTGGGAGAATGTTTTAACATAAAGTAGTAAGCTTTTAATAAAAATTTGATAAGACATTTCTCATTATTAGGCTAATATTCATGTTCCATTGAAAAGTTTGTTGTCTTATCGACTGTGGAAGTCGATGCTTTTTGACAGCCTGTTATTATCTTCAGTTTAAAGAGCCAACACTAAGGACTGAATGGTATACGATGAATGTACAAGACTATATAATCATGTTGAATGATAGTTTTATGGGAAACATTTGCACGACAGTTGGAATGTTAGTTGCAAGGCGCATCACAGGTTAGGTTATTGTATCGACCGTGAAGGTAGACGCGTTCTCGACGCCCTTCCGGTCGACCTCTGTTCGCAAACCTCGTTCGGCGACCTTCTTCTTCAGGTACACGTGGTGGCTGATGAAGAACAAAACTCCGCCCACCAACGCAGAGATGCCGAACACCCGGAACGCCCACCTCGTCGAGTAGTTGGCGATCAAGTGCCCGCCCACGAATGAACCCACGCCTCGACCTGTAGTAGGAAAGAGTATTCAAAACTCAATATAAAAGTTTTCCTTGTTACCTCTGTCTTGGAAACATTGACTTTATTTTCTTCTCACTTTTTATTTCTATATCTACCTTTCAGTCAGTCTATATCTATGTATTTATTTTTCCTCTTTATCTTTCTGCAGAGATATTTTCATCAACAGCATTTAACTTATATAACTTTAATATCATCACAAAATGGTAATAACTTTGAAGTTTTACAAAAGTATTTAAAAGTGTTCAATTTACACTTAACCATACTCATGCAACACCACCCAGACCTCAACATATACCAACATAGATTGGGCAGCACATACTCATCACTCAACCCATACTGATAACTATTTATACATTCCACAGAACATTTAATCCTTTCCTGTCCTAATTTTTCCCAGTAGAGGTAACTCTACTCAATCATCTCTCTGTTGAACCTCTGGAGGCCTATGATTAGAGTGGTTTCCTCCCGAGAGAGGAAGCTGGAGGTTACCAATAAGTAGTAAGTATACTAAAATAATGCTAAAATAAAAACTTACCAATGCTATAGTGAACTGCTCCCGCCAAACCTGTCATTGTGGCCAACAAACCGGGCGGGGCTAAAATAGGACAATAAGTTGCCGCCGCCACCCACATGATTTGGAACGTGAACACCTCCAACATCTCGAAGGGGAAGCAATACCAAGGAGACCTGGAGGAAAAAAAGAAAAAGTCGCATTACAGCAAACATTGATGGCATCGTGCTCAATGGTCTTTAATTAATGTTGTGAAGTTAACTAATGAGTTTATATTAATAGATTGATCTGGCATATTCATGTTATGAGTAGAGAGTAAGACTATGCAGGACAAAATGTTGACGGTTGAAGTGGATGATAGAAGGAAGTTGTGAAGACTGAGGTGGATGATAGAAGGAAGGCATGATCGAAGACTGAGGAAGAAATGGAAAGATTGTGGATAGAAGTCTCAGGACAGAGGGACTGGCGAGACGAGAAGCGAATGCTAGAAAAGAATGAAGGACGTTGGTTAAGACCAGACCACATATAAACGATACAAGTTTGAGAAGAAGGAGAATTATCTTTAAACCAGAGATTAAAAACTACCAGTCGGAAAAAAAACATTATGAAAATGAAGTAGGAACTGTGAATATTGTTAACATGGCTTAAATAAATTGCAACTGTTGATTCAAGTTTTATCTTTATCTTTCATTCTTCTTTATAAGGTTTCTTATAACTTATGTACAGTAGTACATACGTTATTTTGAATTAACTTACTGTGAAGCAGAGTTCCAAAAAATGTGTTTTAAAGCTTTTGGAGAACATTATATTTTATACCTTGTCGGTTTTAAATAGAATTTTTTTGGGACAATTTCGTATATTTGACAAGCAAACACAGGATATTCAAGCATCAGGACAAAAATATTCTGGCACTGCTTAAAGGTCTCAGAACAAACAACTCACGGAATGTACGAGTATCCGAACATCCTGACGGCGTAGGCTCCAAAACTGATGAGGAAGATGCAAGTCCGGCCCAACTTTTCAGTGATCGGGTCTGCCCAGAACAGCATCGGGATTCCGACAAAGCATCCGACGAACAACGTCAGCCCTGGAGAGAAAAGGTGGCGAGGTGTGGAAATTAAACAGTGATAAAAATACAATTTATTTTTGAAGATCATATTAAATAATAATATTCTATATGATTTGTTTGACGCGCCATCATAAAAGAATATCGTGATTCTTGAAAGTTATAATCCCTGTTTGAAACATTGCATTTAAAGCTCCTTGTAAAGAACGTTTGTCATTTCAACTGACAAAGTAGTTAACTTGTTCCTTACTCATGTATGTTTTCATGATGGAAATTTTCTTATAAAAAGTTAATCAAAAAAGTAAGAGGTAAATGTAGTGAACTTCACAACATATTACCATAAGAACCATCCAAAAGTCCTGATAAGGAAACATCCAAAAATACCTATAAGAACCATCCAAAATTTTTCATAAGGAACCATCCAAAAATCCCCATAAGAACCATCCAAAAGTTTTCATAAGGAACCCTCCAAAAAATGCTCACCCAAAAGAATTGTGGGCGCGTTCATCTCCGCCAAGAAGACGAAAAGGTAGCTCTCGATGAAGCCCCAATTCGAGCCAAGGATGAGGATCATTGCAAGGAACACCAAAATCTCTCCCTTCGTGATCAGGATCTTCAGGTCTCGCATCACGTTCTCGCTCGGAGTCGTCACCTGAAACATCCAATTATGACGTCATCATATTCGACTGAAACACACAATTATGACGTCATCATATTCTACTGAAACATGCAATTGTGACATCATCATATTCGACTGAAACACCCAATTATGATGTTATCATATTCGACTGAAACATGCAATTGTGACATCATATTCGACTGAAACACGCAACTGTGACGTAATCATATTCGAATGGAACATCTAATTATGACGTCATCACTTTAGATTATCTGCGAACATTTTGGCTCAAAAATAAAAAAATACAAAAGTGGACTGAACATGCTTTGGAATGAACATTTTTGGAGCAAATGCTAATGTATGCCCAATTTTTGTTTATTCCACCAGCACGTCGACCGAAAAGAAAAACTAAAGTTGAAAATATTTAGAAATTATCAGAAACGCTTGGATGAATATGCAAATGATAAATGGTTGACACATTTTCGTAGAACAATAATTAGAAAAAATATTAATTTCTACTAATAATACATTTTTTCATTATAGTATAACAAAATCATTCACATATTTTGCCAAATAGGTAAATATTTGAAACATGTTTCATTATAACCCTACATGAGTCTTTCATTCATGAATTTCATTGATGTGAGAACTAAAGTACGTTGGCATTAGTATTGTAAATAATCTTATTAATTATTCGTTGCGAGCATCACTGTCATATAAAAAGTTTAAATTATCGTTTGGGCTATAACGTTTTTTTTATTTAAAAGAGGAAACTCATAAGAAACAAGGGAAAAACTGAGAGGAAGGGGAAGGTTAAAAATTATATAAAAACATAGAATACAATTCCAGTGTTAAAAATTTATAAACCTTAAAAAGTTTTGTTAAATGAATACAACAATTGATGAACTATTGCGTACTTAATTTGCCTCCTATCAAACTCAAATTAAAATAAATAATAATAATAATAATAAATGAATAATAATAGTTTAATAATAATAATTTAATAATAATAATTTAATAATAATAATTAATAATAATAATAACTAATTCAACAAGCTAAACCAACTTACAGCTACTTTCATTCTGGTGAGCATGATCATACTCAGGACGATAAGAATATTTCCAATATAGAACGCCGGTGTGTAGTCGGTGTAACCTGAAATGTTGATTTAAGTCTAGTTGAAATATTTAAAACAACTTGAACAAATGAGATTTTGCTGTCAACTGCTTTAAACCTTTTTCGTTAATGTTTTACACAAAATATAAACTGCGCACATTCTTTTATAATTAACACATCAAATAAAAATATTTGTATGTATATAAAATATGTTATGTTAATGCAATATCTACGCTTAACTTGTTTTACTTAAACTAATTATGTGTGTCAAACTTGACAGAAACTACAGCTGTTGACAAATTCTAAAAGTGATTAATTCGATAGAAATTCAAGCACACCCGACCAATTGAGTTGTTTGGTTCCCAAAACTAGTGATGTGTCAGTCTTACACAAGTATGAAGTACAAAGTCAACTTCCCTACTAAACAATATTTATTCATTCATATCATAAGCTTTATAATGTTCGTGAACCTCATGTGTGATTCCATACATGACACCCAGATGTGGATTTTTCACATCCAGCCGGATCCGTATAATTCATTACTGGATATTCGGCAAAACTAATATTTTGCAACTTATATATTCATACACTAAGACTATTTAAATATATATGTTTTAAAAATTAAAAGAACAAATTATGAGAGTTAAAATATAGTTTTTACCGGATTTTACCAAATCCGGTAGCAGATATGAAATCCGGCAAACCGAATATCCGACAAAATCTCATATCTGGCAGGATAGTGAATCTGGTGCATCAACCAAAACGTCTGAAAAGTCCCAAAATTCTATCACCAAGGGTGATGAGAGGAAAAAGGCAGGATGACTGAGTCTTACAGTATCTACATTTACAAAGTACTGAAACACTTTCGCCTAGACACTGGTATCTCTTATTTGCTATGGCATTACTATCATGAAGTCTTTTGTCAACGCTATTTACGAAGGAATTGCAGCTGAAGGTTCTTGTTTAGCTCACAACGAGAGATCAACCATCACCAGTCAGGAAAGTCAAACTTCTGTCAGACTTTCACTTCCAGTTCAAAGTATATCGATGAAGATTTTTCTCCACCACCCAAGTCTAATAATAATTGCTAAACTGAGAAAAATACTGTTAATAGTCATCTAGCACACCTGAACCAAATTGAGTAATGTCGATCAACTGAATTGAGAAAGGTGGAATCTCAAGGAATAGTGAAAGGGATGAAGTATGGGAAGACAAAAGATACCACACCACCACAAAACAAATACACACATACTATAGAACACCATAGCTGGTCTCACTATCAAAAAACACCCAACCATACAATAACTTTCAACAACCATATTGCCATCACCAACCAACAAAAAAAACACCTTCAATAAACAGTTCGCAAAAACAATTACCCACAAAACCCACACTAACAATAAGAAAACAGACCGAAATACAAGGAAATTCGCATCAACACCAGTACTCATGACACCCGCACAAATAATCAGCAATAAAACAATCTAAAAACAACTCCACTGGCCCAGATATCATAAACATTATACACCTGAAACACCTCGAACCAATAGCCATCACAACACTCACCAACATCTACAATACAGCACTAAACACTAACACGATTCCGAAAACAGCTAAAACAATACACATGCACAAACCCAACAAAGACCCATCAATAGGAACATCTTACAAACCAATCTCATTACTCTCACCAATAGCCAAAACACTTGAAAAAATAATTCTTCCAAACGTATCCAACATCAACCTTCCCCCTCACCAACATGGCTTCAGTCAACAGCACTCCACCACCACAGCACTACACCAAATCAATAACATAATTACAACAGGATTCAACCAAAAACGCCCACTAACATGCACCATTTCCATAGCACTTGACATGTCTAAAGTATTTGCCCTACACAAACTAATGGACAAACTCCACAACACAAACATCCCTAACATAATAATACAATTCACCGCAAACTACATCAAAGGCAGAAAACAATTTACACAATTATACAACCAAAAATCAACAATCCGAAACATCAAACCAGGCGTACCCCAGGGAGGGGTACTATCCCTACACTTTTTAACATATACATGTCAGATCTCCCAGATCCACCACACAACGTACACACCATAACATACGCAGACGATATCATAATACTAACATCCCACACCAACCCAATAATAGCAGAAAGAAAAGCACTTCCCTACCTACAACAAATACACCAATGGAAAAACCAAAACCAACTCACACTCAACGTAAATAAGACCACCACCACCCTATTCACACCAGACCCAACGGAATACAGCACAACACTTCAACTTCACATAAACCAACACCCTGCTCCCTACGGTCAAGGAGCCAAATGGCCTTGGCCTCATTTTCGACTCCAAATACACATTCTCAAAAACATATCAAGAACACCAAAACATCAATAAACATGCTGAAAGCCCTCACTACTACACACTGGGGGAAAACAAAATCAAAACCATACTCACTACATACAAGACAATAACCAGACCAATAATATAATAAGCAAACACCATATGGTCACCCATCACATCAGCCACAAATGTCAAAAGACTACATACAACACAAAACACTGCACTCAAAACAGCTACAGGATGTACACTTAACGTCAACAGACAACACTTATATGAAGAAACTAAAATACTCCCCATCCAGACACCTACAACTACTGTACATGCATCCCCAGACTTGCACCCATCGCCCAATTGCCCACTGTGCCAACAACACACGTATAACACCACACACCTGTTCACATGCCCGCATGTGTGGACAGACATGGACCCGGTGGTCCGACCTGCTGGGGGTAGGGGTTGGACCTGCCGACGTGAGAGCTCTGTCCTCTATGTCGAGGATGGAGGGGTTCAACAACAACAAAAGATACTACCAAGGAGTGGAGCGGACCGAAACTTTAGTGAATTTAAAAGAGCAACAAGTGAAAGGAATTTTTTCTTTCATCGTTTCACTACGGTTGAAGGGATTGACTGATTGTGGTTTAGTGTTGGGCAAAAATTAACACTACTTCGAGGGCACCTACATTAACGTCTAGCAATACCTTGAAAGATTGTTGCAAGAGTTCTGCAAGGATTACATCAAAATATAAGGAACTCCAACGTCCTTTTGCAGCCACTTACCAAGGTCAGCGCTGTACCAGTCGACGACGGCGGCAGAGACGAGAGGCGCCACACCCAGGCCGACCATCGTCATGATTCTCTGCCTACCGAACTCTCCGCCGTGCTCGCTCAGGTAGGCTAAGGTCGTGGCATCCTGAAAGGGTCGACATTGCAAGAAAAGAACAATTTTATAATATACAGTATATATATACTGTATATTTAACGAGGTTTTGAGATATTCTATATGGTATACGTTTTTAATATTTTTGTATGACCCTTTTGGATAAGATGGGGGATAGTTTTAATATTATTATCAAATGTATTTAATGTGCTTACAAATATATTTACATTACAATTTAGATTTCACTAATTCAATAGCTCTTCATGCAGTTATTATTTCATTATTTTGAGTAAGTTTAAGTATTATGTTTTGTAGTTATTCTAGGGTTTTCTTTATGACAAATTTTAATATGCTTTACTGTTTGTTGATTTACTTTATCTAGTTTTATTTTTAATTTTCCTTCGATATATAAATTCCAGCTGCATCGCTTAGTACTTTTAATTCTAGTCTTAATTTATCTAATTATAGGTGTTCTAGTGTTTCATCTACTCTTTTGTACATTAGATTAATTTCTTTTTGTTTACAAATATATTCTAAATCAGCGAAATTGCTATATTTATAATTACAGTTTGTAATTTAGTATGTATTATCAAACTGTAAATATTGTTCATTATTAGATGGTTTCAGTTTTCCTAGGCTCTTTAATAACTAATCTTTGTCTATTTTGGTTTTTTCTTTCAATTATAATAGTGTTATGTCGTATAAGTTTGTTAATCTCTTTCCTTGTACAAGAAAAGAGATATCGAAAAAGCTCATAAACATTTATACTATGTAGAATATCTCAAAACCTTGTTAAATGAAAAACTAGTGCCACTTCACATATATATATATATATATATATATATCGATCGGTATACATTCTTGTTTTAAGAAAGTAAAGTCATAGGCTAGGTCTGAGTGACTACTGTGCATGCATAGCCTAGTTCATTGGAATATAATCTCAAAGAATAAAACGAAACAAAAATGACAACAGACCATCATGGTAAATGAGCAGGACAGGAACAGTGTGCCAATTAGCCTAAGGCCGAAGTAGGCCCAGAAAGTTGAGGATTCCCAGTGGATGCCACGTGGCTCACACTTGGACGTTCCCGTAACGCGACACTCAACTGCGCATGCGCCTGGACACGTCAGCGACTCGTAGCGGCGCTGACCGTCCACGAGGTCAGACCAGGCGTGGCTGCAGATTTGAACATCCTGAGGACGAGGCGGGGAGAAGAGAGTCGCGTTTATCTCCATCTGCAATAGACAAAATGGTTTTATTTGTGTTCGCTCCTACCATAGAATAATAAACATATTTTATGGTTCCTACTGACGGTTCGACTAATAAATAATTCGATTAACGTAATTAATGGTTCATTTATAGCCAAATAATGTAGTAAATTTTACATAAATAGCCTATCTGGCTTAACATTTGTTTGTTATAGCTTAATCAAATCAATTGGTTCAAGCATTTATTCGAGTATCCATCCTACGGATACCCTATTACCATTGACATGCGTGGGTCAGTCCGTCGTCGTCGTCGTCGGCGTCTCGCGTTCACAATTTAGGTAAAGGTAAATGTTAAAGTTTTTTGTTTTTGATTTCACATTTTTTATTGAACAAATTTTATAGAATAATAACTTTGCTTAGATAAAAAAAAATCTATATGTTATATTTTCTTTAAAAAAGGATGTTTTATAGCTTAAATTAACTTAGAAAAAAATCACTGTTTTTATAAGAGGTGAAGGTAAATGTTATTTTTTTTTAAATTTACAAATTTTTCTTGAATAATAATAATAGATTGTTTTCTCTAAAAATGATGGTTTTAATCTGTAATCTAGGTTTTTGTCTTTTACTGAAACCATTTGTTACCTCTGGTTGATGGATGCCCTGTTACATCATAAAAAGGACGCGTATTGAAAGTTGCATGTCATAGATCAACGTACTCATTAATTTGCGACAATAGCCGCGAATATGGAGAAAGTTGTTTTTGGTGTCACGACGTGATTTAGAGTTTACTTCTACATATGATTGGGTTAAGTTGTACGATGGGAACAGCTGTAATGATGGGAAAATGCCCAAACAAATGTACTCTAATTAAGTTAAGCTAATTGGCAAGTAACACAAATGTTACTTTTATTCGGTTCGATTGCAGGGTCATCACTGCATATACAGTATACAACCATACAATACTGCATATAATTAACGTTAAAGAATTTTGATTCTTAAGGCCGTAGTATGCAGTTAATAAAATTTAAGTGTGAGGAAATGTTCTATGTGGTTTCCCAAGTTATTCACAATTAACATTAAGGTATAAAAGAATTGTATTCAGAATTTTGTGAGCATAGTTCTTTTAATACCAAAGTTTTTATTTTGGGTTCTTTCTCATTATCGCAACGTAAACATTTCAATTGTTTGTCTAAAATCAACACACTGTATCATACACCGCGATTGCTTACATCGTGGTGGCCGAGTAGATACAAACTTTGGCTCGATATTAATACTGCGTCAGCAAATCTCTTTGGCACCGGTTCGAGTCCGTTCTAAGGGTATGTCATTGGAATTTGAACTTGGCTTTATTCCCTTGAAACCTCATGTGCTAAGCTTACCCCGGCTTGGAGGCGAGTGCCATATATCGGCTGCATATCCATAGGATACCCATCACCTGATGTGGGTTATGATGACTAGAATTGCAAGCGCTTTGTGAGCTGTTCCAGCTGAAAGGCGCTCTATAAATTTGACATATTATTATTATTATTGTTTTCTTCAACTTATGTTAATTACAACATTGGAGTAGTTACCGACAGGACCATAAATAATCTAACCTTGTGAGCCCTTGTCAGTAATAGGTCACCATAATTCTAAATATACAATCTGTAAGGCAGAAGCAAGTCATCCTGTGCATGGTTAGTGGTTTGGTTAGGTATCTTTCTCGAGTTGAGGTAACTGGTCTAACCGGTGTTATAGTTGGGATTATTAACCATAATGTTTAGAACTTGAGGGGTTAACACCGGGAGGTGTTAATTACATATTCAAGCGAGAATGAGTAATTTTTGGCTACAGTACCAGGTTTCTAGCCAACTTCCATCGATCAAGATGAGAATTGGAAGATGTTTTTTCATAACCTGATCATGCTGAATGTTTGTGGTCCAACGGATCCGCGTGATGGTATAATAACGCATATTTACTAACGTAAATCATGAAAAAAGGGAAAACTTTCGGTTACTCACTGTATCCGACAAGGCGTAAGTTGTGCATTTTGATTCGTTGAAACTATTGGCGCTTAGACAGACTGTCATTGAAGTCTCGAATGGGTCATCACACTTGAATTGACAGTCCTGTGGCAATGATCAAATTAGGTTTTGTATTGTATATGATGATGTGGTTATTATAACAATAGTATTGACATGTGTTTATAACCATAATGTTATTAAAAGTAATGATGATTATAGATAAGGGAAATAACTTTATAAATAACATATTTATGATAGTTATTAGCATGCACAATATAATTATAAATGTCAGGACGATAATAATAATTGTGCTGTAAGATAATAACAATCTACTGTACTGTAGTTGAGTTATGCTGGCACTTATAATGGAAAATAGTGAAGGATTGATTCAGATGGATCTTGGTTGATCTTAATTTTAGTGTTGCTGCCATGCATATTTTTATTGGTATCATATAGTTAACTGATCAGTTTGAGCGTAAGGTCTATTTTGTATTTATGATACGTGGCAACAACCCTAACCAACGATCAATCAAAATTGTACAGAACTCGCAACCAGTACTAATGATGGTAGATATAATGATAAATATGAAAATCACAAAAGTAGTAGTGATTCTAACCGTTCTTCTGGTTATAATGGTAGTGACGATTATGATGGTGATGATGATTATAATGAAAACAAAGCTTTGTGACAACTTCCATATAATTATATCTAAAAAAATAACTTCAAAAAGCGGCCGAAAGTCGTACCCTTAGGAAGAGCTCCTGTCGCGTGTTATTCCTGTCGTCGTAGCAAGAGTCACACGTGTCCCAGGAGAGCTCGTGGGTGGCATTGTCGCAGAGGAAGACGAGGGCATTGGAGTTCATCGGAGGCACGTATATGAGCATGGTGTGGAAGATGGCCGTCAGGAATAGGTTCGTGTTCAGCACCAACACATACTTTCCGAAACGGTCCGCCAGGATACCTAGAAAAGGCGGCAAATTTTTCTTTTTAACAATCCCGAGATCTGGCGCCAAAACCTTCAACACTTATTGGTGTTTTAAATTGCCGCGAAAATGTTTAAATTTAACAGTTTTGAGGATTGCTGCGAAAATGTTAGAATTCACTGCTGGTTTTTAAAGAAATTTCTATATGGCTTGTACCACTATCGTCGTTATACTTGTATAAATTTGTCTTTGCAAAACTACAGATTGTCCATGAGGATAAATTACCTGCCACAGGTGGCCCCAAAATTGAAGCGATCGGTAGGAAGAAATAAATGATGGCGATTTCTTCAACAGTGATGCCAAGTTGTTTCATGTGCAGAGTTAGGTATGGTAGGAAAGACATCATTCCTAGGTAGGGCGAAGAAATATTTA
>JARUHE010137427.1:0-14397 GCA_031471125.1 Archaeomysis grebnitzkii | reverse complement strand
TGTTTATTTATTCTATGAAATTATAATGCTATAGTTTATATCATTTTACAATTATTTAGTATTTATTTTGATTATTTATTTGTTTATTTATTTTATGAAATTATAATGTTATAATGTATATCATTTTTACTATTATTTAGTATTTATTTATTTATTTTATGAAATTATAATGTTATAATTATATCATTTTTATAATTAATTGATATTTATTTATTTATTTTATGAAATTATAATGTTATAATTTATATAATTTTTACAATTATTTGGTATTTATTTTGGTTATTTATTTATTTATTCTATGAAATTATAATGTTATAATTTATATCATTTTACAATTATTTGGTATTTATTTTGGTTATTTGTTTATTTATTCTATGAAATTATAATGCTATAGTTTATATCATTTTACAATTATTTAGTATTTATTTTGATTATTTGTTTGTTTATTTTATGAAATTATAATGTTATAATTTATATCATTTTTATAATTATTTAGTATTTATTTTGATTATTTATTTGTTTATTTATTTTATGAAATTATAATGTTATAATTTATATCATTTTTACAATTATTTAGTATTTTTTTTGTTATTTATTTGTTTATTTATTTTATGAAATTATAATGTTATAATTTATATCATTTTTACAATTATTTAGTATTTATTTATTTATTTTATGAAATTATAATGTTATAATTTATATCATTTTTACAATTATTTAGTATTTGTTTTGTTATTTATTTGTTTATTTATTTTATGAAATTATAATGTTTTAATTTTTATCATTTTTACAATTATTTAGTATTTGTTTTGTTATTTATTTGTTTATTTATTTTATGAAATTATAATGTTATAGTTTATATCATTTTTACAATTATTTAGTATTTATTTATTTATTTTATGAAATTGTAATGTTTTAATTTTTATCATTTTTACAATTATTTAGTATTTGTTTTGTTATTTATTTGTTTTTTTATTTTATGGAATTATAATGTTATAATTTATATCATTTTTACAATTATTTAGTATTTATTTCGGTTATTTATTTATTTTTTTATTCTACGAAATTATGATGTTATGATTTATACCATTTTTACAATTATTTAGTGTTTTTTTTTGGTTATTTGTTTATTTATTTTATGAAATTATAATGTTATCATTTATCACATTTATACATTTTTTTAGTATTTATTTTGATTATTTATTTATTTATTTTATGAAATTATGATGTTATAATTTATATCATTTTTAAATTATTTAGTATTTATTTTAATTATTTATTTATTTCTTTTATGAAATTATAATGTTAAAATTGATATCATTTTTACAATTAATTAGTATTTATTTTGGTTATTTATTTATTTATTTTATGAAATTATAATGTTATAATTTATATCATTTTTATAATTATTTGGTATTTATTTCTTTATTTTATGAAATTATAATGTTATCATTTATCACATTTATACATTTATTTAGTATTTATTTTGATTATTTATTTATTTATTTTATGAAATTATAATGTTATAATTTATATCATTTTTAAATTATTTAGTATTTATTTTGATTATTTATTTATTTCTTTTATGAAATTATAATGTTAAAATTGATATCATTTTTACAATTATTTAGTATTTATTTTGGTTATTTATTTATTTATTTTATGAAATTATAATATTATCATTTATATCATTATTACAATTATTTAGCTTTTGTGCTACTATAGGTTTCTTATAAATTTGTATACCAGTATGTTTATTGTTATCATTTTATTTGTTATGTTTTCATTTTTTACTATTTTACTTTTTATGATTTCATTTTTTATTATTTTATTTGTTATAGTTTTGTTTGTTATTATTTTTTTAGTTATTATTCTATTTGCTACTATTTTATTTATGTTTTTATTTTTATTAGTTTATTAGTTATTATTTAATTTGTTGTTTTTATTTTTTACTATTTTAATTGTTATTATTTTATTTGTTATCTTTTTATTTGTTATTATTTTTTTAGTTATTGTTTTATTTGTTATTATTTTTTTATTATTTTATTTGTTATTATTTTATTTGTTATTAATTTTTTAGTTATTGTTTTATTTGTTATTATTTTTTTATTGTTTTATTTGTTATTATTTTATTTGTTATTATTTTATTTGTTATTATTTTATTTCTTATCATTTTATTTGTTGTTATTATAATCATTGTTTTTTCAACATAACTATCGTTCCTATTAACACATCATTAATCATAATATATAAACAAAAGCAGAAAACGAAAGCATTTATTTGTATAATATATTCTACCGCAACCATAAATTGGAATCTTTTTTTATTGTTGTTAACAGAATAATAATTTATAATATAGATAATGATGCCTTTCAATGTAGATTATAACAGGTCAGAGGAAACAATGAACCAAGCATTCATTGTTTGCAAATTATTTGCCTTATATAGTGTTGGTTTATAATGCCGAGAGTGTACTTGGGTTTAATAAGTTTTTGTTATGCAATTAAGTGTATTTGGACCGAAAATATCACAAGTGAGGTGAGTTATGATATTTGAACGTAGGTTACCTCACTTGAGCTATTTTCAATCCATTTAACCATTCATATAATATTGATTTGAAGCTGCGCCTTTATTATTTAATTATTATTTTATCGCTATAAAAATAAGAGTCCTCGTTAACTTTAACATTATTAAAATACAAATACAGTAGCTTTACTTTTATTCAGGCAATTCAATGAAACAAAACTATTTGCTATTTATGTTTTGTTATTTCACAATAGGCAATATAATATTTTAGTGCATACTGAAACACTTGACTAAATTTTATGTCTAAGGTAGTCAAAATTGACATCATCAAGTTGACTAACCCTTGTTAATCGTTGACACTTTCTTGTGATTGAATCAAAACCGTATCAGTACACTTGATTAATTTTTTAGGTGAAGGGTTCTCTTATTTCTTGGACGCTAGTACTAATGGCTTACAATTTTGCCATAATAAATCTGAAGAACAACTCCGCATAACTGTACGATATATTAGTGAGTAATAGTTCAATCTGTTTATATTCTGTTGTTGTATTAGTTTTTATGTTTTATTGATTTAAAAAGATAGACATTTCATTGTATACAACTTTTACCTTAAAATATATTCTTTGTTTTACATTCGTGTGTTAAAACCTAACATGCATATACAATATTTTAAATAGTTAAAGTTTTGAATTAAATGTACTAAATAAAAGCTATGTTTAGTCCTGTTAATGGGTTTAAAATAAAACTAATTATAGTAACATTTAATTTATAACATCAAATATTAATTTGCTGAAAACAATAAAAAATATATCTAAAATTATGTTATAAAAATTAATATCTTTGCATTTTTTTAACTAAGTATTTAAATACGATCTTGAAAATTGTTTTTTAAGTTTTACTTTTTACTAAAACTTTTAGGTATAAATATTGGTTATTTACATTTTATTTTAAGTTTTACTTTTACTAGAAATTTTACTCATAAATATTAATTATATACATTTTTACTAAAATTTAAGGTATACATATTAGTTATATAAATTTTTAAATATGAGTTTAACATGCAATCAAGCTTAAATATTGTTACACCTAGATTGTTACACCTAGATAATTATTATTTTCACCGTTGAAGGTGATAGAAAAAACTAAAAATTTAAATCATTTTTAAAAGCTAAACTAAAGTATTTCTAAGAACGATAAATATTATATTTAAAAGTTGTAAATCAAAACAGACATAAATGTAGAAACTAAATTAAGAAATTCTTTGTATAAAAAGTTTTGAAATTAAAAGACAAAATGATAAAATAAAATTTATTCGAATAATAATTATTTTCTCTTCCATCTTATCTTATTCAACTAATCTAACCTTTATTTAAAGGTTGAAAGAAATAAAATAATGATAATTAGTTTTTAGTTAATGGTTAGTTAAGAAACGTTCATCCAATGCTTCAGGACTAGAGCAATTAACGGCTAAATGCTTAGCAATTATAAACACAAATATTTTCAGATCTTTGTTTAGTCATTGTTTGTTTATTTGTTTGCTTATTTTTACAAACAAATTTTTATATATAAAGAATTAATATTTCTAATGGTTATAAAATAATTTTATTTATATTGGTTAACTTTTTTATTCTATTTATTTTGTTATTCATTGAAGTTTTATATTTGATAATCAAATATGAACATTTTAATTTATTGTTTAATGAAAAAATATAAATTATTTTTCCGTTTTTATAAAAATTATATATTATATTGACACTATTTTTATTATTGACAATATACATTTTATTAATTTTTTATTTGATGTATTATGAATAAATGTAACAATACCATAACAATTATAATAATAATAATTATGTTTAAATAATAATGATAACAAAGATAATAGACTTTTCAATTTGGGAATGAATTCTTTTGTATAAAATAAAAAAAAACAAATAAAGAACAATTTTCGATATGGACTTTTTAAAAAATATGAAACTCTTTAAACATTCAATTTTGGAACAGAAATAGAAAATACTGTAACTAAAAAAGTAGTGATAAAAATAATAACATCAATAACAATGATTCTACTAAACAATTGATGATGATGATGATGATAGTAATAGTAATAGTAATAGTAACAGTAATAGTAACAGTAATAAAAATAATAATGATAATGATAATTATAATGATAATGATAACGATAATGATAATGATAAAATTAAAAATAATAGTAATAATAACTTCAATAACAATGATGATACTAAGAGATGATGATAATGATGATATATAATGATGATATGTTGAAGTGTAGTCCTGTTCACACACTTATACACAAGGCACATAAACGCAATAAATCTATTTTGCAGAAAATTTTTAACGAGTTTAAATTGGATTGGAACACTGTTAAGTTTAAACCCTGTTAAATTTAAACCCTGTTAAATTTAAACCCTGTTAAATTTAATCACTGTTAAATTTAAAAACTGTTGAATTTAAACACTGTTAAATTTAAAAACTGTTAAACTTAAACACTGTTAAATTTAAACACTGTTAAATTTAAACACCGTTAAATTTAAACACAGTTAAATTTAAACAAGCGTTGCACTTGTTTATGTTGTCGTTTTTCATGTAAGGAAATAATTGTTGAATGGAATTTATAAATTGTTCCTCGCATAGTAATTAAACAATAACTTTTGCTTATTAAAAACCAGCGTAAGTAACTTATTTTAAGCTAATTAAGTGATTAAAAATAGTGTAAAGGAACTTTCTTTTGAGTTAATTTACAGTCTAATCATAACCTTAAATAAATATGTATCATTTAATTTTTTTATTATTGTTCATTAATTTAAAAAAAATAGAAATATTTATAATTTGATTATTAATAAATTCTCGAAGAAAAGCTATATAATTTAACGCCAAGAAAAAATTAAACTTTCAATTACAATTACAGAGTATTTTCGTTAAGCTGAAAGAGTTAAAATATATAAAGATAAATTTTTTTCTTAAACAATCAATATTTTTTTTATAATTTGTACAGAAGACCATAAAACTAAAATTATTCATAAATTCAATATTTGTTGAAATCAATTTTTTTTCTATTTTCGTATAAAATCTTGATTTTAAAAGTAAAATTATTCAAAAACTCCATAAATTTAAAATTCCAATTTGTTTCTATTCTAGTGCAAAATTGTTGATTTTAAGTAATTTACACTCCTTTGTATTATGAATAAAGTTTGCTATTCACCATACAGATTTGTATTTGTGGTTGTGTGTGCATGCATATGTATATATGTATATATGTGTATGTATATGTAATTATGTATGCATGTGTATGTATATGTAATTATGCATGTGTATGTATATGTAATTATGTATGCATGTGTATGTATGAATAATTATGTATGCATGTGTACATATATGTAATTATGTATGCAAGAGTATGTATGCGTAATTATGTATGCATGTATATGTATATGTAATTATGTATGCAAGTGTATGTATATGTAATTATGTATGCAAGAGTATGTATGTGTAATTATGTATGCAAGAGTATGTATGTATAAATATGTATGCATGTGTATGTATGTATAATTATGTATGCGTGTGTATGTATGTGTAATTATGTATCCATGTGTATGCATGTATAATTATGTATGCATGTGTATGTATATGTAATTATGTATGCATGTGTATGTATGTGTAATTTTGTATGCATGTGTATTTATTTATAATTAGTATGCATGTGTATGTATATGTAATTATGTATGCATGAGTATGTATGTGTAATTATGTATAATTATGTATACATGTGCATGTATGTGTAATTGTGTATGTATGTGTAATGATTTATGCATGTATATGTATATGCTTGCACAATCGACCTGCCGAAATAATGTATATAAATATGTGAAATGTACTTTAAAGAGAAAATTCTTATTATTCATTTTGTTGTTGACTTTCTATCTCAATAAAGCTTGATGGAATGTCGAGGCATGAACTATAAAGCGAATATGATCTTTAAAAAGAAAGTGTTTCTTCTCGCACATCATAATTTTGTTTTATTGTTTGTTTTATTTATTTTGTTTCCGAATTTTATATACGGTAATTAAAATGTTTTTATCATAGGTTCAATAGGTTACTTCTACTTCCTTTTGATAAAATGTATTTAAAAGAACGATTAAAATAAAAAAATATTTATAGAACCATGTCAGACTGTTCTAAGCTTATTTGCCTCATAGTTTGGTATGCTTTATAAAGTTTTATTTGGTTATAAACTATTTTTAATATGAAGTTTTATATTTTAATTTTAAGAAAAAAAAACAGTTTATATTTTATATTAAAAAATAATTGAAATACAGAAAATAAATATATATAATAAATTCAATAAGTAAATGGCATGACGTTAGATTTTAAAAAAATATGAAATTTATTCAATTGAATAAAAACAAATTAAGATTTCAAAAAAGTTCGCAGAGGTAAAAACTTAAAAAAATAATTAAACAAAACAGTTTTAAATGTTAGTTCTTGGAATAGATATTTGACATGCAAATGTTTATCCCATTTCGCTTGCTAAGTTTTCCTGTTTTGCATTTGCTAATGATCGTTCTGTTTACTTGCCATTAGTTAGTATCATTATGATCATCAACATAAGTTTTATCATCAGCATCATATACTCATTATTATCATCACAATATTCATCATAGTTGTCATTACCAAACGTATTATTTTCATCAACATCATTTTTGTCATCACTATATTAATAATTATTATCAACACCATACGATTTATGATTGACATCGCCATATGCATTATTATCATCATCATTATTATCATCAACATCATTCCTATCATCACTATAGTCATTTTCATCATCACGTTATGCATTATGATTATCATCACGAACTTCATTATTATCATCATCAGCATTATTGTCATTATCATTATAAACATTACTATCATCAGCATCATCATCATTAGCATTATCATTATAAACATTACTATCATCAGCATCAGCATTATTGGCATTATCATTATAAATCTTACTATCATCAGCATCATCATTATAGTCAATCTGTATTATGTTACCAGCATTAAAAGCAATTTTTGTTATTTTTGCAACATGTATCATTCAAATTAGCAAAGTTGTTTTTAGATATCATTCTAAAATATTTGTTATGTAAACGTAATTATTGGACTTTGCATACTTTGTTGTACAAAATCTAACCGAGTCTATCTATCTATCTATTTATTATAATTAACATTATTGTTTTTATTCTTATTATTATAATTAATATTATTGTTTTTTATTATTATTATTATAATTAACATTATTGTTTTTTATTATTATTATAATAATTTGTATTATTTTTATTATTGCTATAATTATTATTATTATTTATAACATCATGATAAATTATCAACTTCACGTCATTACCATCTTCATTTTTATTATGATTAGCAATTTCATTGTTACGTGTAAATATATTTCTAATGAATAGAATGAGATTATTGCCTAATTAGTTTTTAATTGTAATGAGTGAACTTTGATGGTTATGCTTCAACAGTTTCAACTTTAGTTTTTAAAATCGAACTTTTTTAAGTGGATAAATATTTAAACAACGGCCTGTAGTATATTTTTAATTCATTTTATTAAAAACTATAGTAGTGGTTATTTTTTTAGTGCTTTTTATGAAAAATTTGATTTGATAATTAATTTATGATAAAAAAATTAATTTTATGATTTTTGAGGCTGGCTAATTTATTCAGAAAAGTTAAATTTGCTGGAAATTTTTATCAGAAAAATTCCAAAAGCACTATATAGTTTCTGGTCGATATATAAATCAATGCTTCCAAGCCTAATTAGCTTATACACGACATAACACCATTAACAATAAAACTTTGAACAATTATTTAGTACCAACAAAACTATATAAACAATAAAAACAATATTAATAATGATGAGAGTACCAATAAAATTATGTAAATGATAAAAACGATTAATAATGACAATAGTACCAATGAAAATTATATAAACAAGAAAAACAATTTTAATAATGATGATAGTACAAATAAAAATAATAAAAACAATAAAAACAATATTAATAATGACAATAGTACCAACAAAACTATATAAATAATAAAAACAATATTGATAATGATGATAGTACCAACAAAACTATATAAATAATAAAAACAATATTAATAATGATGACAGTACTAACAAAACTATATAAATAATAAAAAAATATTAATAATGATGACAGTACCAACAAAACTATATAAATAATAAAAAAATATTAATAATGATGACAGTACCAACAAAACTATATAAATAATAAAACAATATTAATAATGATGACAGTACCAACAAAACTATATAAATAATAAAACAATATTAATAATGATGATAGTACCAATAAACCATAAAAATAATAATAATAATACCTGTAAGAAGAAAAAAGTGAACCCGCAACCAATTTCATCATCACCAAAATATAGTTTCTTTGCCTTAAGCCTAATGACTGTATTTGCAAAACGTAATCATTCAAATATCTTAGTTAAGTAATTAGGTTTTTACTAATTACTAATTGAATTCACTGATTAGTTTGAAAAGCTTAACTAATTTTCTATATTGTTCGATTGCGCAATGTTGGTACTTCGGTTTGGGTTGTATTGGGGGGTGAAAGAGGGAGGGTTGTATTGGGGGGTGAAAGAGGGAGGAGCTTAGGTTTTTACATTTTGTTTTGGTAATTACGTGTGAGTAGATTTAAAATTAATAAAATGCATTTATTGCCTAGTTAGTTAGCAATTTTTCAGCTATTGTACTTTATAAGATTAAGTAAACTTTTTATTTTATTACACATATGTATGAACACACGTCCACGCACGGACGCACGCACGCACGCACGCACACATGTACCTTTACAACGTTATTCAATTATAGCCTTAAACAGATAAAATAATTAAGTAATAGATTTTCTTTATAGTTATATTTAATTTAAAAACTAGAAGGTCGTCTTAGTACATGAGAAAACATAGTAAAACATTTTAAGCAATTTTTGTAAGAATTCAAATAATTTTATTTCAACTGAACTAGTATTTAGTTTATTAAGTTAAATCTATGAAATAAAATATATAATTTACAAAAGTAGATAAAAGATATGTCAAAACAATAAATTGTTCCCAATTTTTATACCTCGTCTTTATATACTTTTATTTATTACATATTTTCATATCTAAATATAATTTACATTTAGTATAATTTAAATTCTACGTTATGTTGTTCTTATCTTGAAAATATTTTACAATTTTAATCATTATTTTAAATAATAAGAATACAAGTATATAAATACAAGGATAATAACAACATTGTAATAAAAAATAATTATAAAGTTATAATAACTTAATGGTTTATTTCTGTTTATATAATATATTTTGTGGTTTTTATTTCTGTTACTTATAATTTTATTTTTATTTTTTTATTGTTAAGATACAAATAATAATTTTCTAAACTTTATTTATTTAGCAAGTATTCCAAAATGATAACAAAAATGTTAATGCCAGTAAAAAGATATTTATTTGCCATAACAATTTACAATTCTTACAATACAATATTATAGACTAACCATACAAATAATGTTTTGAATTCATAAAAAAAATTTGTTCATATTCTTTGAATGTTTGTAATGTTTTGCACGGTTACCGACCGTGTTTGTAATTGACGACATCATAATGCTAATTGTAATGCACTATAACCAAACTGTCGGTAAACGTGCATGTCTCTATATATAAAAGTTAAAAATCTATAAATCTACGTAAATTGAGAAAATACTAAAATTTAAAGTAAATACTAGAAATACTTAGAATTTTTTTTAGTAAAAGTCCTTTGTGATAATTGAAATATTTGAAATATAAACACTTTATAAGGAAGATAATAAAAACAATAATAATAATATTATTACTACAATTGATAATACTTTTATTTTCGCAATAATAATGTTGAAAACACTAATAATAATAATAATAATAATAAAAATAAAAATAATAAAAATAATAAAAATAATAATAATAATGATAATAATAATAGCAGTAATAATAATAATAATAATAATAATAGCAATAGCAGTAATATAAATTAAGTAATTTTTATTGAAAGTTGTGGTGAGTTATTTTTATTTCTTTTCCGATTTTTTTGTTTTTCTAAGAGAAATTTTTTGTTTGATGAATAAAATATTTCTAAATGCAAATATTCGTTTTGTGGTTTATATTCAAACATTAAAATTTTTTTAATTGTGAAAACTTTCTCAATAAAACAGATGAACCAACACAACAATAAAAATAATTATAAACATATTAGGTCATTGTAGCAAAACAATCGCATACTATGTATATAAAAACATAGATAAAAAATGTAGCTCATCACATAAAATAACAATATTTTTATATTGTATTTACAGAAACGATTCATGAAAAGCCAAAAAACAATAACTTCACATTGGATAAAACAGAACATTTATAACATTCTATAATGTCATTTTTAATAATAAACAAGTACGAGGAAATTAAGGCTGTGACGGATTAAAAGTTATGAAAACAATAATATATATATATATATATATATATATATATATAGATATATAATTTAAAAACATGTTTTTATCATATATCTAGTAACTTTTGTCTAACCGAGATTTTAAAACTTATTATTTCAATAAATATTCATTTTACAAAAAATATATTTTGGACAATCTTGTTCAGAATTATATATAAAGCCATTCTTGTTAAATAAAAAAATATGTAAAACAAAAATTAAAAGACAAATGCTTTTTTTTTCATAATTGTACTAAGTAAGATTTAGAAAAATAGTTAAAAAGTTTTTGTAAAACGTTTTCTAAGTACTGCAAAAATCCGCCTCCGCCCCAACAATCAATAGTAGTTTATAGAGGCTGTTTTTTACAGCCTAAAAACTAATAAATGTATATATAAATAATTTATTGAAGAAATGAAAATAAACATTATTATTATAATGTTATGTCTAACCTAGTGCAAATAACGTTTTTGGTACCTATTCGAAATCCAAAAAAAAACTCATGATCTATGCATCCTAATTAGTTCTTGTGGCACTGTTGATCTTCTAACGTATTCTTATGTTGACTATGTAGATTCGATTCGAAATTGTTAGTAATTGATAATTTTTAATATGAAGCGGTGATGAGTAATTATCGTTAAGGGTCTTGTAAGTTATTAACAGTTATAGGGACATCAATCTGGTTCTGCATATATGAGAATTAGTCTCTAATATCTAGACTAGACCTGAGCCAAAGCTATTTTAAATAAATTTCTAGTGAATGGGTGAAGTTTATGATTATTGTATTACGATGAATATCGGTTAACTAAAAAATAAATTAGGTTACAAAAATGTTTGAATTATAAGAAAATTTATTAAAAAGTCCAGATTGATGTGCTTATGACTCTACAGTATAATAATTTATATAAATTATTATTTTTTTTTGTTTTAATTTTCATCGTTATTTTAAAAACTTTGATTGTAATAATTTTGTTATGTTTTTATTATAGCTTTATGATTTCAATTTTATCATCAATGACAAAAATAGAATGTTCCAAATTGCGCAAAAAAGTAATTTAAAACGAGAAAAAATAGTTTCATCGACAACAAAAAAGCAGAAACTATAAAAATCAATCAAATGAATCTGTTATTATTTTTCTAATTTAATTTATTTTCGTCTAGTTTAATTAATTAATTTCATCATGTCGCAAAAAGTATAGAGATTTATATTGGAATGTTATATATAAATAAACCTCCGTAAATGCGTGTTTTAATTAGGTAGATCTCTGGGTGCGTTTCTGTATTATGCGTGTATATGTTTCTATGGATTATTGTATGTGTATTTTTTTATGGAATATTGTGTGTAGATGTTTCTATGGATTATTGTGTGTAGATATTTCTATGGATTATTGTATGTGTATGTTTCTATGGATTATTGTGTGTAGATGTTTCTATGGATTATTGTGTGGGTATGTTTCTATGGATTATTGTGTGTGTATGTTTCTATGGATTATTGTGTGGGTATGTTTCTATGGATTATTGTGTGTAGATGTTTCTATGGATTATTGCATGTGTATGTTTCTATGAAGTATTGTGTGTAGATGTTTCTATGGATTATTGTGTGTGTATGTTTTTTATGGATTATTGTGTGTAGATGTTTCTATGGATAATTGCATGTGCATGTTTCTATGGAGTATTTTGTGTAGATGTTTCTATGGATTGTTATGTGTGTATGTTTCTATGGATTATTGTGTGTAGATGTTTCTATGGATTATTGCATGTGTATGTTTCTATAGGAGTATTGTGTGTAGATATTTCTATGGATTATTGTGTGTGTATGTTTTTTTATGGATTATTGTCTATAGATGTGTATAGCGATTATTGTATGTGTATGTTTCTATGGATTATTGTGTGTAGATCTTTCTATGGATTATTGTATGTGTATGTTTCTATGGATTATTGTGTGTGTATGTTTTCAAATATGTTTTGTAATTATGTTAAATGATTATCCAACATTGTTGTATGCATATTTTTTTTTGTTTATTTTACGTGTAAGTGTTTTGAAGCTAATGTAAACGTTAGTTGAGTAATGAGTTCCATATAAATTTGTATATACATGCAAAGGCAGGTGAAATTATTTTAATTTAGTATTTAGAATTCATAGTAATCAGTTTTTGTCTGCTTATATACAGCTTTTTGTTAAATAAATTTTTCTATCATTGCTTAGAAGAGATATACAATGATATGAGTTCTAAAAACAGTTTTTTGTCTACAATTATATATGAAATTTTAGGAACCCTAATATATTGTTGTCATTAATATTTTCATTTAGAATCAATACAAGTTTTTGACATCTGTATGAAACTTGTAAAACAATTCACACCTTACAACAGTGAAGCATTTATAGAAAATAATTAAGGAGAACATGAGGAATGAAGCGAACATATTAAAGTAACTTTTATTTAAAACTTTAAAACAAAAACATATACAACATATCAAAAAAATATTTGTTTAATCATGTAGAAAAATATATATAATTGGAATATTACAAAATTAAATTTTCAAATTTATGAAAAAGAATATGGAATGTATAACAAAATAAAGAAATACTTAAAATAAATATGAGAAATAAATAAATAAAACTTAAAAAGAGAAAGAGGAAAGGGAAATGAATAAATAAGGAGAACAAATACAAATAAATAAAAATAAAGAAATAATTAGAAAGAATGAATAGATACAAACAAATATAAATAAGTATACATAAATAAATAAACAGAAAACATAAAAATGAATAATGAGAAATTAAAGACAGAGCGGAACAAGGAAAAGGTAAATATATAAACAAATAAAGATAAATAATATATAGAAATGAATACTGAGAAAGAAGATATGAAAACCAATACTTAGAAAGGAGAGATAGAAATAAACAGAGAGAAAGAAGAAATGAGATATTTAAATAAATAAGGAGAAAGATGAGATGGGAATGAATACGGAAAAATGAGATGTAAAGGAATGCTGAAAAAGGAGAAATATAAATAAATAAAGATAAAGAACAATTATAAATGAATAATGAGAAAGGGGAGATAGGAATAAGTAAACAGAATGAAGAGAGATAAATGAATAATGAAAATAAGAGAGGTAGGCAAATATAAATAGAAAAAGAGGAATAAACAAAGATAAATAGATAAAGAGAAAGGTGAAAAGAAAAAAAATGAAGAGGAAAACTGAATATGTAAAAAAGGTTCGAAAAGTTCCCACAAAAGTTTCTCCAATCATCTCCGTCGAAACTTTTTCCTCCTCTGAGACAAATTTGATTCACTTTTACT
>JARUHE010137316.1:0-14399 GCA_031471125.1 Archaeomysis grebnitzkii | reverse complement strand
ATTATCGTCTTTGTTTATTAACTAAATAATTTCAATTATTGATAAGTTTTATTATTTCAGTGTAGCCTGAAACTCTGTGTCATTTAACTTTTATTCACATGTATGTTTCCGTACCTTCAAAATTCTATAAGTGAGCTTTATTTCAATGTATTTTTTTTAAATTTACGCTACATAATAATTGATCCTACCCTTTTGCTATAACCATAAACCAAAAAATGTTTCAATAATACAATTTATACTGCCCTTATGTTTGATTGTTATAAAAAATGTTATATAAATTGAACTTGAGTAGTGGTCCAAGACTTATGACAATAACCTTTCAAAGAGAAACCAAAGATTACATTACTTAGAAAAGCAATGATCTTTGAGAGTTTTTATAGCTGAATTCAGCTTTATTTTTCCTACATGAGATAAATTTTAATGTCTCATCTTTCGTGAATAATTTATTTTCCTCCAATTGAAATCAATTAAAATATTTTATTGCTATTAAAAAATCAATAAAATTAAATGAAATGGATTTATACAATTCTGTTTGTCTTTTTCAAATTCAATTTTTAATATATATCTTAAGTGATTTTGTAACGTTCTATAAGATTTAATCAGAGTGTTATTATTATAATTATGATTATAAATGTTACTATTTATATTATTATTTTTATTTATATTTATGTTACTACGTATATAATTATTATTATTTTTATTATTGTTGTCACTTTTCTAATTATTGTTATTATTATTGTTTTTGTTGTTATTATTGATATTTATATTGTTTTCTCATTCCTATTACAATCTCAATTGCTGTTATTACTAATATTTTGTGATTAGTATTACAATTAACGTTATTATTTTTAGTGTTATTTTTTTAGTGTTATTATCTTTAGTGTTATTATTGTTATTGCTATTACTAGTATCATTAATGTTACTATTTGTATTAGTAATTGTTACATTATTATCACAGTTTGTATTAGAATTTCATTCACCATCACCATTGCTGTGTATATTTACATTGATATCTGTATTATGATGATTCTTGTTTGAATATTTTGTGTTTTTGTTTATTTTATTTTTTATTATAGAATATTATACAGCACATTAGCTACAATGGCAAAAAGCGCTGTTGCCAACAACATCTGGTGTTCCCAGACGGTCATCCATCCAAGTACTAACCAGACCCAACGTTGCTTAACTTCGCTGATCATACGGAAAGCAGTGTTTCAACGTGGCCAAGGCCGTTGTTTTTTGTTTAATTAATCTCCTTAATTTTATACAGTGAAATGTTATGGTTGGTTTTCAGAGTATGGAATATAAAACAGTACCAAATTAAAATTTAATTATTCTTATTTTTCTGTTTGAAAACAAGACTTTCCCTTTCGGACAAAAAGTTTATAAATGGATGGTATAACAAAATCTGATTTTCCAAAGGTTTATTTTCTTTTAATTTTTTGGCATAAAACAATTTATTTACATTCTAATGAGAAGTAAATTGCAATGATGTGTTTATCATTGCAATTCCATTGCATAATTATGTTTATTCATTGAATTTATAATCAGAATACATTGACTATATCATCTCATCTAACATTTATATAAGCTGGATATGCTGCGTTGTTTTGATTTCCATTTCTAGTCTCACATAGAAGAATAATCTTAGACCACTGAAAACACTTGACTAAATTTTATGTCTAAGATAGTCAACACTGACTAACTTTTATGTCATAGATAGCTAAAATTGACATCATCGATTTGACTAAACCTTGTTAGCAGTGCACTGTGTATGGTTATAATATAATTGTTATTAGTAATAAAATGAATAAATTACATTTAAAGAGATTGATAAGCCATAGTGTAGCTGAGAACAAAACTTTAATGATTAATTTAATGAATTAATTTTAACTTATTTATTTATGATAGCTAAGAAATTATTTTCCGAAACTATAAATTAAGAATGAATTACTTGTAACTAAATTAAAGATTAAATTGGATTAAATTAAGGGTTAAATTAAGGATTAAATATGATTAAATATGGTTAAATAGGATTAAATTATAATTAAATATGGTTAAATAGGATTACATAGGATTAAATAGGGTTAAATAGGATTAAATAGCATTAAAAAGGATTAAATAGGATTAAATAGGACTACATTAAGGATTAAATAGTAAGGCAAAGGATAGTCATGGTCATTGAAGATCATTTGTGTAATATAGACGAATTCGTTAAAATTATGTACGGTCTTGTAATAATAAAATAAATAAATAAATAAATAAATAAATAAATAAATAAATAAATAAAATTATGTACGGTCTTGTAATAATAAAATAAATAAATAAATAAATAAAATAAATAAAATTATGTACGGTCTTGTAATAATAAAATAAATAAATAAAATACTTATCAAAATTATTAAATATTTTTTTTTTTGGAAAATTCAAGCGGTTACATCGAGGTATTACAACAAGTTAAAAAAAAACTTGACCCCTGGAAATAATCTTGAGTTTTGTGTTTTGGTTTGTACGAAAATCATCTTCCGGTTCACGAGATGTTGACACCTCGAGGTTCAATAGATAATATTGTGAGGCAGGGCGTAAATCGGGAAAAGGAGGCATTTTTCAGAACCTCACTCGTTGTATATATCATTGTTATTTTAATAATTTTATATATGTTTTAATATTCTAAGAATCTTTTATACTTCACTAATTAGTGAGTCAATGAGTGGTTAAGGAGATATGAAGGTTTCTTTTAAAATTGGAGGCATTCATTATCACGAAAATAACGTTAGATTTACGCTCTGTTATGAGGTCAGGTCACGTGACATTTCAACGTCAGAGGGTCAATGAAGCAACGAGTCCTTAACCCTTTGGAGGCACTTTTTCAAATTCCAAAAATTACAAGCAAAAAATTTGCAATATATGAAAATTGAGTTTTCTTAAAAAATAAAATCAGTTTCCTTTTTTTATTTTAGTTTTTTGTTTAATTCTATTTAGTACACATATTGTAAACAGTCCAACACTGTAAACACTTGACTAACTTTTTATGTCACAAGAAAATTGAATCACAAAAAAGTTTGAACTGTTAATAAATTTAGTGATGTTAATTTTGACTAACTTAGACATAAAAGTTACTCCCGATGCAAGAAATAGTTGGTTTACCAATGTTTAAAATTAGAAAAAAAATATGCAAAAACATGTATCAATTCTAATGAAGGAGAGGTTGTTCTTTCGTAGGTAAAATCATTATTTTTTTAGTGCCCAAAATTCAACAGCATCAGAGAGTCTCATATGAGGTGGTGTTGTGCATCTATAGCCTGGTTCATTGCAGCGATATACCACCACGCGTTAAACGGCAAACCTGTTTTAGATTTCTTAACTTTTTGGCCATCTATTAAAGCGTGTTCCTGTATGGAAAGAAATTGAAGTAGCAAGAAGTAAAATAAATAATTATAGATTATTTAGTTGCTAATAATAACTTAAGAGCCTAAAAACAACATTGATAAAAATTCATAGTAGTTTAACCTTCCAGGCCGGATGGAAACTTTGGTTCCTGTCGAATGTTGGTTGTTTTAGTTAAAAAATTCAATAAATTTTCCCTTTGTGTAAGTAATTAGTCAAGTCTCAAAAGGTTAATCGGTTCCGGCAGCAATTTAATTATTATTGATTATCAAAAAATCAAATATTATTAAATTAAAAGATGATTTTGAGGCACACCGAAGATACCAAAATCTGGTCATCAATCAGTTTACAATAAGATGATGACGTCATCACATGTTAACAACAATGAGGATAATCACCTAAAAAAATATAATGGTGATCGTTAACCAAACAATAATGAATATAATAATGGTGATGAAGGTTAGTCAGATAATGATGAGAATTCTGATGACGTTAAATCAATAATGATGAGAATTCTGATGATGTAAAATCAATAATGTGGATAATTGTGATGATGTAAAATCAGTAATGATAAGAATTGTGATGACGTAAAATCAATAATTATGAGAATTGTGATGACGTAAAAACAATAATGATGAGAATTGTGATGACCTAAAATCAATAATGATGAGAATTGTGATTATGTAAAATCAGTAATGATAAGAATTGTGATGACGTAAAATCAATAATGATGAGAATTGTGATGATGTAAAATCAATAATGATGAGAATTATGATGACGTAAAATCAATAATGATGAACATTGTGAAGATGTAAAATCAATAATGACGAGAATTGTGATGATGTAAAATCAGTAATGATGATAAGTGTGATGCAGGTTAGTCAGATAATGATGAGAATTGTGATGATGTAAAATCAATAATGATGAGAATTGTGATGATGTAAAATCAATGATAAGGATAATTGTGATGACGTAAAATCAATAATGATGAGAATTGTGATGACGTAAAATCAATAATGATGATAAGTGTGATGCAGGTTATTCAGATAATGATGAGAATTGTGATGATGTAAAATCAATAATGATGAGAATTGTGATGACGTAAAGTCAATAATGATGATAAGTGTGATGCAGGTTATTCAGATAATGATGATAATTGTGATGATGTAAAATCAATAATGAATAGAATTGTGGCGACGTAAAATCAACAATGATGAGAATTATGATGACGTAAAATCAATAATGATGAGAATTGTGATGACGAAAAATCAATAATGATGAAAATTGTGATGAAGGTTATTCAGATAAGGATGAGAAGTGTGATGACGAAAAATCAATAATGGTGATAATGGTAATGAAGGTTTTTCAGATAAGGATGAGAAGTGTGATGACAAAAAATCAATAATGATGAGAATTGTGATGACGTAAAATCAATAATGATGATAATTGTGATGAAGGTTATTCAGATAAGGATGAGAAGTGTGATGACGTAAAATCAATAATGATGAGAATTGTGATAACAAAAAATCAATAAGGATAAGAAGTGTGATGACGAAAAATCAATAATGATGAAAATGGTGATGACGTTAAACCAATAATGATGAGCAGTGTGATGACGAAAAATCAATAATGATGAAAATGGTAATGACGTTAAACCAATAATGATGAGAAGTGTGATGACGAAAAATCAATAATGATGAAAATGGTGATGAAGGTTTTTCAGATAAGAATGAGAAGTGTGATGACGAAATATCAATAATGATGCGACATAAAATAAATATTTACACTCGCCAATGGACTAAGAAGGTCATCACAGTAATGCGTTTGTTCTGGTAGGAGGTAACGCCCAAAAATATTATCTTCAGTGACATTAATTTAGAACTTTTTTAATTATAAAATAATATTTGCGAGATATTCTATTTCTATTAATATTTTTGAAGTTGAAAGGTTACAAAATTTTGTTTTTCACTTTTATTATGATTTAGAAAACATGCAAGGAGGTTCCAAGCTTTTGTTATGTATATCTTAAAGGTACCATTGTATGTATTATATATTAAACTTATATATATAAATATATATTTATGTATATATATAAACTAGAGCCTTACAACAAAAACCGAAACACCATACATGATCATACAATGATAACATCCAAATTCTTTGGAAAGACAACACAAACGATAAAGCTTTAAAAAACTATTTTTTCTGCACATTCAAGTCTATGAAAATTCTCACAATGCGCGCCGGGGTTAGAATAGTAAAACTAGTTCAAATTTTTTAATTGAATTTAGATTTCATAAAACCTTTTGTTTTTTATACTAAGTAAATATTTTTTCTGTCTTTTTGTGATCCTTCATATGAACTGATCCACTTTAGATCTTTCATGTTTAATTAAGTATTAGTGTTGTTGTGGTTCATCACATTATCCGTGTTTTCAATTGGTGATACTTGTAATTTTTGACCCTCATCTTGTGTTTAAGCTTTGAGTAGGATTCTGGATAATTGTGATCGTTTTTTAACCATCGTTGCCTTTTGTTGTCCTTACTTCAAGGTTGCACTACGTGAGTCATTAAAGTTTTCATTGTGTTATCATTGTATTTCTAACATCCGTCGTGCACCATAACATAAGTCGCAAACCATAATAACTGTCGCATGTCGTAACATATTTAAGTATTTTGAAGCAAAAACATACACACAACAAACCTTGTGTTGGTCTTCCACAACAAAATATAATGAATAGCAACAATTGTTGCAATTTTAATTCTAACTTCCTTATTTC
Organism: Archaeomysis grebnitzkii; assembly: GCA_031471125.1. Lineage (NCBI taxonomy): Eukaryota > Metazoa > Arthropoda > Malacostraca > Mysida > Mysidae > Archaeomysis > Archaeomysis grebnitzkii. Next base: position 8,233 of record JARUHE010137316.1, on the reverse strand, counting down.
TAATATCAATCTTATATTTAATAACATTTTAGTTCTTGCAGATTATTACGTATTTGAAAAAAAACGTTTGGAACAAACGCAAGTAAAATGTAAAGCTGAATTCTTTCACTGCAAAAAAATTGGATAAGTTCTTAGAACTATTTTTTCATTTCAAGATCTAATTACTTCTGGAATAATAATTAATGTTGATTACATTGAAAGTTTTGGTAGAATGTTAATTGAAATTAAATAATTAAATGTCATTAATCAGCAGCATTTAAACTTACTTCTAAAAGAGTAAATAATTAACTAAACTAGTTTCAAAAACTAATTTAACTTTAAAATAAATTATCAACATTTTGCATAAAGACTGGATGTTGAAAGAAGTCTTTGGCACAAGGTTCATTTAGTGCTACATACAAGTTCAATTTAAAATAAAACCATAACAACATACAATCATTTTTAAATCATAAATGTTTGGAAATAACAATCAACAAGTCAGCTATCAAGCCTTTGACCGCATTCAATAAGAAACCATTCTCGGTATCGCAAATGGCGAACTAAAGCAATAACGATCAAATAAATTGAAAACAAATGCTACGAAAATACAAAACAAAAAATGTTGTTTGGTGTCAACCAATAAGGTTGCACACGGCAGTGTTTGCAATGTTCAACCAATGATGTTGAAGAAGCAATATTTGAAAATGCTTTGGCTATTTCAAAACACTTTATATTTCCATATTTGTGGCCGAAAATATTTATATTCTGTGACCATAAAACGGTCGTATAAGAAAGGGTTTTTTTGTCTTTATTTTAATTCTAAAACTATAATTGTGTTTGTACAAAATACAGCAAACGTTTTATAACAATTTTATTTTTTTTTTAGTTTTATCAATACTAATAATTAGTAAATGTTTTGTTTTATTTTTAGGCTGAAATAGTTTTTCATTTGGTCCTAGTGGACACAGCTTTAAGAACAATTAAATCATTCTATATTTGTTTTTTGATGTAAATCAGGTTTATACTTTTAGTTAAGGGTAAACACAAAATTAACAAGTGGTTGCATCAATGCCTCCCTCCCATAAGAAATACGTTGTACGTAAGTACGCGTAACAAACTTACCTCACGTACCAAACGTACGTTGTAAAAAAAACGTACATACGGTACGTTTTCTTTACAAAATATGTGTTTGTTTATATATATATAATATAACTTTACAGGTTCATTATTATATTATAAGAACTATAAATTTACAGGTATATTATTGTATTACTATATTATAAGAACTAAAACTTTACATGTATATTATTATCATTTTATATTATGATATTATTATATTGTAGAAATTATAATTTTACAGGTACATTATTATTATATTATAAGAAATATAACTTTACAGATACACTATTGTCACAGTTCTGTAGTGTAGGCTTACACAACAGGCTTATAGTTGTTTTTAAGACGTGACAAGTTTTAATGACGACTTATTATTTCATTAAAAATAGGATATTCATTGCTATTGGAATTGGTAATTGGAAAGTTGAAAATCTTCTACACAAATAATCTTGAAATAATGAACCTTAGACTTTGAGAGATAGTGGACGGGTGGATACGAACATCGCCTGGAGATAAATGGAAAGCAAATCGCTTTGGCATTGGTTCGAGTCCACTCTAAGGCTATTTCGTTGACAATTAGAACGTGACTGTATTCCCTTCAAATCTCATATGCAAAGCTTGAAGAAGAGAACCCTATGTCGCCTGTATATATTTAGGGTACACATTACTTGATGTGGGTGATGATGATGAGTATGACCACCGCGTTGTAAGTTGTTACAGCTGCTAAACGCTCTATAAATTTGATGCATTATTATTTTATTGCTTAATTAAAAACTACACACATTAAATATGTTAAAAACCATAAAAACTGTTGTAAATTATGTCAAGGCAGTTGTTAATTTCAAAAACAATCAGAGTCTTCAAATCGCAAAGCGTTCATTGGAATTATTTGAAAACACTGATACAAATTAAACACCAGTCAGGGAATTATGTTGATGATCATTGTCTTATGTTTAATGTATTAAACGTGCTCAAATAACATTGGAAATGAAGTTTGTTTTATTATTTTGCTTGGCCATATTTCTTCAGGGCAAACCATGTTTTTATACGTGGGTAAAGGAAACAATTCCGAAATTCATTGTAACGTTAATAGTTTCAATTATCTGATGGTCATTGTAAATAAACATCAGCTAGCTTGGTTGTTTGAAGTTTTTTGAAGATTGAAAAAAAAATTAAAACCTATTGTTGATGTTGTTCTGTGTTTTCTTCTTAGAAGCATAATGGTATAGTAGATTGAGTATAATTAGTGTGCTATTTAATTAAACAAACTGCTATTTATTTTGGTTTTATTAACGCAATTGTAATTTTGTATGATTGAAATGTTTAGGCATACAAGGAAAACAATTGAAGTTTTTTCTATCAAGCCTACATTTATTTTTATTGTATTTCAGAATAACTTAAACTTTTTGGATACAATGATTTATGTTCCAAAACTGTGTATTTCTGAAAAACAATTTAGCGAGGAAAATTATTTTAAATTGTTAAGATTAATAAATAGAAAAATAAAAAAATAAAACAAACTATTCATTAAAAATATAAAACTCGAAAATGATTTAATGGTCATAGCTTAAGAGAAATTCGAAATGTTGTAAACAATGAAATATATTGAAAAAAATCCTTCCTGTCTTTTTTTCTTTTTTTTCCTTTTTTCTTTTTAGAAAGAAAGTTAGAAAGGAAAGCGAGGCTTTGGAAAGTTGCTTGCAAACATACATTTCAAAGTGAAAGCAAAGGATTAAATTATTTCACTCAAACTTTTATTTTCTAATTCTTAAAAGATCAACCTTAGATTAAAAATATTTTCTCTTAACATAAGATTAAATAAATATAAAAATGTTCTATTATTTATTCTGAGCTTTATCTGACTTATTTTAAATATTTCAAAAAAATACATTTTGTACTTATATATATACTTATATGTTTCAATTGAAGTAAAATGGAAAATATTGAACATGTTTCTCAACATTTTAGCGGCCTAAGTTGAGCTGTTGTATCAGAAGAATTGCTGAAGGTGATCTATTTTATATATAGGCTATATATACACACTGTATATAAATATATACAGTGTATATATATATATATATATATACACTATATATATATATACATTATATAAGACCCTTGACGAGAACATACATATACTTTTTATTAGAAATTGTAGCCGAATTACATAGTAAACTAAATATATTATTTATTTTTATAATTTATAATAAATATAGGAACTTCGCTGATTTAGAATATACTGGTAAGCAAAAAGAAATTACTCAAATGTATAAAAGGGTGGATGAAAAACTAGAACAACACTTAGAACTAACTAAACGAATACCTAAATTAAAAGAGATGCAGCTGGAAGTTATATATCTAAATATAAAAAAGTACCAATAAAAGAATAATTAAAAGAATATCATGAAATGGTACCAAAAATAACTGAAATAATACCAGAGTTGAAGGAAAATTTAAAATAAAACTAAATAAGCAAATCAAAAAACAGTAAAACATATTCAAATGTGTCATAAAAGAAAGCTATTAAACATTAGAATAACTAAAAAACATAATATTTAAACTTATTCAAAATAATGAAACAAAAAATGCCTGAAGAGCTATTGATATAGCGAAATCAAGATTGCAATGTAAATATGTTTGTAAACACACTAAATAAATTTTATAATAATACTAAAACTATTATCCGTCTTATTGAAAAAGCTCATACAAAAAAGATTAAAAATTTATACTATGCAAAATATCTCAAAACCTCATTAAATGAAAAATTAGTGTCCCTTCACATAAATATATGTATGTATGACTTGAGAGAAAAGAAACTTAATATGAGAAGTGCAATGAATAAATAAAAAGTGGCAAAAACCCACCTGGAGCACACAGGCCCACAATGTCAATGCAGATCATCCCTTCTGGACATGTTCCGTCTTCCGAACCACATTTTGGAGTTTTTCCCAAACTGATTTTTTTTTGAGAAACAGGTTTTTATTTTTTAATATTTTTGAGAATTTTTTTTTACTTTTTTTAAAATATTTTTGAGAAACTGATTTTTTTTATTTTTGTTAAAAAAATATTTTTCAGAAATGGATTTTTCTTTTTTTTAAAAAGTCTTTTTGGGAAACATTTTTTTTTTCAAAAATATATTTTGCCATTTATACAGTTTCACCTCTTGTTTTGTATTTTGGCAACCTCTAAGGAAAAGGGTAAGATATGTAGGGTATTTTTGTGTAAATTTCGAATCCTTGGTCCTTTTTTGGCTAGAAAAAGGAACATTATAGACCTTCACCTAACATAACCTAGCCTGATTTTGCTCCTCCAATGATTTCTATTTTGCTAAAAATGCACCAATTGAGGAGCAAGGTCAGGTTTGGTAAAGTTAAAGTGAGGGTCTATAAAGTTCCTTTTTTTTTATCCAAAAATAGACTATTAAGCTGCCGTTTTTTTAAACACATAACAAGAGGTGACACTGTATAAATGTCTATACTTTTGAGAAACAGATTTTTTTTGAAAAATCTTTTTGGAAAACAGATTTTTTTTTATAAATATATTTTTGAGAAAGAAATTCTTGTTTTTTTGAAAAACTTTTGGAGAACATATTTATTTTTATTTTAAATTTTTTTTTTGAGAAACAACTTTTTATTAAAAAAAAAACCATATACATGCATTCAATTGTATGTCTGTGTGTGTGTGTGTGTGTGTGTGCATGTGTGTTAGTGTGTTTATGTGTGTGTGTGCATTTGTGTTAGTGTGTTTATGTGTGTGTATGTGTTTGCATGCGTGTGCATGTTTTGCATATGTATGGGGGTGTGTGTCTTTGTGTGTACGTGTGTGTGTGGTGTGTGTGTACGTGTGTGTGTGGTGTGTGTGTGTGTGTGTGTGTGTGAGTGTGTGTTTGTGTGTGTGTTTTTCTGTTTGTGTGTGTGTTTGTCTGTGTGTGTGTGTGTTTGAGTATGTAAAGGCGCCCGTGTGTGTGCGTGTGTGTGTGTGTGTGTGTGTGTGTTTGTATGTCTGTGTATGTGTGTGTATGTCTGTTTGTGTATGTGTGTGTCTGTGTGTGTGTGCGTGTGATCGTGCGTGTATGTGTATTTCTTATATGTTTTTGACAACACTAATGTTAAAAAATGCAATACTAAAAACCAGTTTTTATCACTTACTTTTTAGTATTTGTGAGAGTTATGAGAACCAAAGAAAAAACGAGAGTAATAATGCACTTCATTTCGAAGTTAAAGGAGTTAAAAAACTGTCGATAATGTTTTACATCAATATAAACACAGATGTTTAGTCTTTCAAATATATTGTAATTACATATTATATTAATAAAACAAAACATTTAATTGTTTAAATAAAATTTATTATGTCTAAGATTAATAAATGTTTTTATTGGGGTGAAGGTGGAGGATTAAATACATTTCTTTTGCTTGGTAAATGTTGTGAAAATTGTTTCATGTTTACCTAACTTGGAAAATAAATAAACACGAACAATTTCGTGAATAAATTGAAGATACGACTGAGTAGAAGTTTTAAGAGTCTTAAAAGTTATAAACGTTTTGAAAGATGCGACTGAGTAGAAGTTTTAAGAGTCTTAAAAGTTATAAACGTTTTGAAAGATGCGACTGAGTAGAACTTTTAAGAGTCTTAAAAGTTATAAACGTTTTGAAAGATGCGACTGAGTAGAACTTTTAAAACATAAAAGTATTATGAATCACAAATTTGAACAAAAATCTTCTTAGTTGACTTTCTTCATTCTGCTCAACGTGAAAAGAAAAACAACATTTAAAACATAAAACATCTCACGTTATTTATATTTATGTTTTGTTTATATATATTTAAGTTTAAATTTATTTAAATTAATTAATAGTTATTCGTATTTATTTATATTTGTTTATATTTATGTTTTAGATATATTTGTTTATATTTAAATTTATTAATATTTATTAATATTTATTTGTATTTATTTATATTTGTTTATATTTATGTTTTATTTATATTTGTTTATATTTATATCTATTTATATTTGTGTTCATATTTATTTATTTTTATGATTTATTTATATACATTTATATTTAAATGTATTTAAATTTATTAATATTTATTTGTATTTATTTATATTTGTTTATATTTATGTTATATTTATATTTTTCTATATTTATATTTACTTAAATTTATTAATATTTACTTGCATTTATTTATATTTGTTTGTATTTATGTTTTATTTATATTTGTTTATATTTATATCTATTCATATTTGTATTTATATTTATTTGTTTTTATGTTTCTTTTATATTTGTTTATATTTATATTTATTTATATTGTTTATATTTATTAACATATATTTATATCTATGTATTATTTAGACTTATTTATATTTGTTTATATATATTTATATTTATGTTTCAACCATATTTGTTTATCTTTTTATTTATTTATATTTGTTTAAATGCATTTATATATGTTTTATTTATCTTTATTTATTTTTATATTTATTTATATTTATGTTTTTTATATTTATTTAAATTTTTATTTATACTTATTTATATGTATTTATATTTATGTTTTATTTATATTTTTTTATATTTATATTTATTTATATTTGTGTTTATTTATATTTATTTATATTTATGTTTTATTTATATTCAGTTATGTTTATATTTATTTATGTTTATTTATATTAAGGTTTTGTTCATATTTATTTATATTTATTCACATTTATGTTTTGTTTATATTTATTTATTTTTATTTTTATTTTTTTTGTATATATTTATATTTATGTTTATTAATAATTATTTATATTTATGTTTTATGTATATGTATTTACATGTATGTTTTATTTATATTTATTTATGTTTATATTTGTTTATGTTTATTTATTCTTATGTTTTATTTAAATTTATTTGTATTTATATTTATTTATATTTGTATTTATTTATTTATATCTATTTATATTTATATATATTTAAATGAAAGATAATCACTTGACTAGGCCTAGAAGAAAATACAACTTTCTAACAAACCTAATCAGAATAACGTTTGGGTTCTATGGCAAATCAATGGGGCAATCCCATATATTATCTAATATAATAGTATAATATTTGCTGCTTTTGTATAGTGGATCTAGGTGAACTTAACCGATCTATGCCCCCTTCACATACCACATCAATTGATGTGTACCATAGGGATATGCAGCCGACATATGGCACATCCTCCAAGCCGGGATAAACTTAGCACATGAGATTTTAAGGAGATACAGCCACGTTTAAATCCCAATGAAATAGCCTTAGAGCGGACTCGAGTTGGCGCCAGTCAGATTTGCTTCTGCAGCATTAATCTCCGGGCAACGTTTATATTCACTCCGCCACAATCTCTCATTCAATAAAATATTATTGACATGCAGATCACCGAACTGTAGGCTACAACAATTATTAATCCACCATTATTCTCCAAACTGAAGTCTAATGTCCACTAATAGTAATTATTTATGTAAGCCAAAAACAAAATCTAGTACTCATGGAGGCAGATCCTTTCTTTTTGCGGTTCCGGATGTGTGGAACTTCCTTTCAGACTTACCAAGAGGAGGATAGTCGCTCTCGATTTTTAAATCAAAATTAAAGATCCATTTATTCAATTTGCATTTTAATCTTCAACAAACGAAGTGTGTGTAGCATTTGTCACGTTTTTTTTTTGTGATTTTTAACCTATTGCTTTGTTTTATTTGAAGAAGAAGAGAAAACTAACTTAATTGGAATTTATTACGTGTAGTTTGCTTTCCTCTTATAGACAATGGCAACATCCCAGCTTTAATTGGCATTGTTTATATCTTTTTTAAAATATTCTTAACCCGTTTTTATGTTATTTAGCGGAGGTTTAATCTTAATGGTTTGTAGGTGCTGAAGGCCATGCGAGTGCGGTGCCGATCATGGGTCCCTTTATTTATATACTCTTTCGTTTCTCTACTTGTGAGGAACGCAAAACCTGATTAATTATCTTTTTGACTTTTGATTGTGAAGCGCATTTGAAAATTATCTTTATGAGAATCTTAGCAGCGTAATATAAGAGCAAATATTGTATTTTATAATGTATGTTGTGATTCTCACTTCTAAGTTTGTGTAAGGCTTATTGTTATTATTATTAGTATTATATATAAACA
>JARUHE010137205.1:0-14403 GCA_031471125.1 Archaeomysis grebnitzkii | reverse complement strand
TTGTAGCTAATGTGCTGTATAATATTCTATAAAAAAAAAAAAAAAAAAAAAAAAAATTGGTAAACATAGGGTAATTTTACAACATTTAATTTTGTAAATATAGGATCATTTTACTGCATTTGTGTTTGTAAACATAGAGTAAACATATGGTAATCATATGGTAAACATAGGGTAATTTTACTGCATTTCATTTTGTAAACATAGGGCCATTTTAGTGCATTACATTTTATAAACACAGGGTAATTTTACTGCATTACATTTTGTAAACATAGGATAATTTTACTGCATTACATTTTGTAATGCAGGTAAACATAGGGTAACCATATGGTAAACATAGGATAATTTTACTGCATTAAATTTTGTAGACATAGGATAAGTTTACTGCATTTTAGTTTGTAAATATAGGATACATATAGGGTAATCATATGGTAAGTATAGGGTAATTTTACTACATTACATTTTGTAAACATAGGGTAATTTTACTGCATTACATTTTATAAACATAGGTTAATTTGATTGCGTTACATTTTGTAAGCAAAAGGCAATTAATCTGCATTATATCTTGTAAACTTAGGGTACCTTTACTGCATTACATTTTGTAAACATAGGGTCATTTTACTGCATTAAATCAAACAATGATGACAATATCTAAAAAAATATATTATACAAAAGAGTTTTATGCGACGGTTGACTCTTTATAACACGTAAGAAATATGGTATGTCAGAACAGAACTTAAGAAAAACTAGAGTATGCATTATCATAAATCATTTTGATAAGCCTTTCTTTGGAAATGTATGAATTTAAAAACAAAAATACATTAGTTTAATCTAAGTAAGTTTATTTTTACAATATTTGTTATTCATTTGAACATGAATAAATTAATACTAAAGCTCCATATAAGTGTATCGTCTTGTTGTCATTCAGTTAAAGAACTATACTGAAACATTTGACCAACTTTTATATCTAGGATAGTCAAAACTGACCTCATCATATTTGTTAACTTTTGTTAACAATTTGCTCTATCTTGTGATTCAATCAAAATCGTATCACATTTTACTTGTTCACATCAAAACATATTCACATAAAAAAATTATCTACAGCAAAAAACATCTACATCAAAAAATATATTTACATCAAAAAAGTATTTACATCGAACAGTCATCTACATCAAGAAAGCATCTACATCAAAAAACATCTGCATCCAAAAAGTATTTACATAAAAAAGGATTTACATTAAAAAAGTGTTTATATCAAAAAATTTCTACATCAAAAAAGTATTCACATCAAAATATATTTACATCAAAAAACATATACATCAAGAAATTATTTACCTCAAAATAGTATTTACATCGAAAAACCATCTATATCAAAAATGTATTCACATGAAAAAATGATTCAGATCAAAATATATTTACATCAACAAATATCTACATCAAAAAAGTATTTACATCAAAAAGTTTTTACATCGAAAAGTCATCTACATGAAAAAATATCTACATCCAAAAAGGTATTTAGATCAAAACAACATCTACATTAAATAATTATTTACATCAAAACATATTTGTATCAAAAAAGTATTTACATCAAAAACTATTTACATCTAAAATTAACTACATTAAAAAACTTCGTCAACAAAATACTAACAACATTTTTTTAAAGTAAAAACCCCTTTTTGAAGTAATTTTTCCCCAATCTACAAATGTCCTTGTATTTCCCTTGTATATTGATCGTTATTTACTCTTTATAGACGTTTGGACATGTTTTTCTTTGATTTAACGGAGAAAAGGTGAGGTTCATACGAATCTAAAATCATGTTTTGTATTTTCTACTGATTTAGTAGATTAAACGATTATAATTATTACTAATATTATTAATATTTTTTAAGGAGTTACCCAACAGTCATTTTAATGTTGTCACAACGTTATTACAACGTTGTTTTAAACTCTTCTAACATTTATACAACGTTGTATTTTGCAAAACCTTTGTCCTTGGAATTAGTGTTGAAGCCAACGTTGTATGAACATGTGATAACGTTGTTTAAAAGCTATATCAACTTTCCGTACACATTTTATTTTAACCAACTTCAATACAACGTTATGTGAACGTTTTTAAAACAACGTTGTTTCAATCAACCATTGCTTATCGTTTCTGAAACATCTGTTTATAACTATTCCACAACAAACCTGTAATTAACGTTTCATTAACGTCATTTACGTAACCATAGATCAACAAACGTTAAATTTGAAACAACGTTATTTTAAAAATGTTCATACAACGTTGTATTGAAGTTAGTTGGAGTGAAAATTTGTTATCAGATGTTCATACGACGTTGGCTTCAATAATAATTACAATGACAAAGGTTTTGCAAAAGGCAACGTTTTAATAACGTTTATATTGGGTTTGTTGCTTAAAAAAACTCAGTTCAACTCTGAAACATTGGTTGAAACGACGTTGGTTGCCTCCTGGATAGTAGATATAGTAAATCTATACTTCTTTGGTTATCTTCGCCCTAATTAACCGGCCAAATTAAGGTACAGGGCTGCACTGTTATTGCCGGTTATCTGCGTGTATCTTTGTAATGGTGCATGTGCTCTGTTAAGAACCAAACTCGTTTCTAGGAAAACACGTATAACATGTATGCAGATATGTATTCGAGCCAAGGAAAATACAAGCTTTACCAGACTGAAACGAGTCTGATTTCGACTCTAAACAGTTAACATTTGTTTTTATTTTTAACTTACTCATAGCCATAAACCATAAACATTTGTATTTGTGCAAAAACGGTTTAAGTTAAATAGGTCTATAAATTAAAATGAATGTCAAGTTGTTTTCAGGTTTGTTATTTGGTAAAAACCAACAAAACAAAAAAAAACTTCCAATAATAAAAGTTCGAAACTATTTTTTAATTGAAGGTATAATTTCAAGTAAGACATTTTTTACAAAATGATTCCATGGAGAAATTACATTTTGTTTTTTTCATGGTTATTATTATTATTGGATTTATGTTGGTTGTTATTAATATTAGATTTGAATTATTTTATTATTGTTGGATTTATGTTAGTTGTTATTGTTATTGGATTTATATTTTTTTTATTATTATTATTGGATGTATGGTGGTTGTTATTATTATTGAATTTATGTTTTTTATTATTATTGGATTTAAGTTTGTTGTTATTTAAATTGGATGTACATTTATTGTTATTTTTATTAGATTTATATTTGTTGTTATTATAATTTGATTTATTTTGTTTGATATTATTAAAATATTTTTGTTTGTTGTTATTTAAATTGGATGTAAATTTATTGTTTTTTTTATTGGATTTATATTTGTTGTTATTATAATTTGATTTATTTTGTTTGCTATTATTAATGGATTCATGTTTGTTGTTATTTAAATTGGATGTAAACGTATTGTTATTTTTATTGGATTTATATTTGTTGTTATTATAATTGGATTTATTTTATTTGCTATTATTTATAAATTTATGTTAGTTGTTATTGAAATTGGATGTAAATTTATTGTTATTTTTATTGGATTTATGTTAGTTTTTATTATAATTGGATTTATTTTGTTTGCTATTATTATTGGATTTATTTTGTTTGTTATTACTATTGGAATTATATTGGTTGTTATTTATATTGGATTTGTATTTTTCGTTATTATTATTGGATTCATATTTGTGTTTGTTTGTATTGTATTCAAATGTATTGTTAGGAGTATTATACACATTGCAGTTGTCGTTACTATTACAAACAATGTAAATTTCAATTTGAATCATAAAATACAATTATTGTTAAATTAATAAAAACATTATTTATTATGTGTTGGTTCAACAACGTGACTTGCGTTCACATAACCTTTGTTTGTATATTTTACATGAGAATGTTTTTTTTTTATTTTTCCAAAGTAAAAAAGTTAATGGATTTATTTTTCATTCTTAACTAATTCCATATATTCTTGTGAAACTGGATATTATAAATACTACAGTAAAATTTATATTTCAGATAAAATACAATAAACATACTTTCTAAAACATTTTGTTTTAATATTTATACACTGTTTTGTTTATGAAAACACTATATTATTTAACATTAAGCCTTAGGCTGTTTGATTATACATTCTAAAATAATAAAAATTTTCCAACAACAAATAGTAACATGATACTGTGTAAAGTAAAAAAAACATTGATAATATAAATAATAATATCAATAGTAATAATAAAAATGTTTATTATCTCCACCTACATGCTCATAGCTTAACATTGGCTGATTAAGGCAAAACATTTCACTTTATATTCATAAAATAAACAAACAAATTCAAAAGATTCACAATTATTCCTAAAATCACAAAAAAACAATATTAGCTTTACATCATATTAAACAAATTTACAATGTTCAAGGTATTCATAATGGTCAATATATCCAAAAAACAATACAGATACAATACAATAAAAACAATATAATAAAAAAAACAATACAGATACAATATATAATCTATTCATGACAATACTTTTTTACGATGTTGATCTTTCTTTAATTGAAGTAATTTCCTAAAGCTAAAACCTCATTGGTGAGTCAAATTAACTTATCTAGGAAGGTATGTTGTTAATAACACCTTAACAGTTTATTGTAACAAAAGTGATACATAATTATAATTGTTAACACCGTCTTATGTAACACCAATGATAAAAAAAAGTGTGTTGGTGTTGTCAATATTCCTATACAGGTGCATATGTACTTGCAAAACTATATTCTAAACCTCAACTAACTTGTTTTGTATCAATAGTGTTACATACTACGGAGTGAGCAATTAGGCTTATGCATCACCTGTCTTACAAGAAATGATTAAAGTAAAACAACGAAACTAGTCCTTGGTAATATAACATAATTAATAATAATAAAATAATAATAAAACAATAATAATGATGAAAATAAAATATTTAAATAATAATAATAATATCATAACAAATAATAAAATAATAATATGAATAATAGTATTTAAATAATAACAATAACATAATAAACAATACAATAATAATAACACAACAATAATAATAAAAATAAAATTATTTAAATAATAATAATAATAATAGCATAGCAAATCATAAAATAATAATATGAATAATAGTATTTAAATAATAATAATAACATAATCAACAATACAATATTAATAACACAACAATGACAATACAAACACAATTATTTAAATAATAATAATAATAGCAAATCAAATAAAAAAATGATTATATAAATAATAGTATTTAAATAATAATAATAATAGCATAATAAACAATACAATAATATAACGTCTTCGCATTTAGATAATTTGATAGGTAATTTGACCACCTTAGAAATGTTTTCACCAAAATAAATTTCTCTAAAATAGAGAGAAAATAAATGTAGAAACTTGTGCCGAAATTTTGGCATGAAATGATCTCATGTTCTACACCGAAGTTAACATTGTTCTCAGACGAATATTTTGTAAAACAAATTTCACTTCGTTTCACATGACTTTTTTGTTCATTAAAAGCAAATTCTTTTTTCTACAGATAAAGTTTAAAATGTTTTTTTATTTCGTTAATTTTAAAACAGTTTATTTTCTAATGATAAGGTTTAAAATATTTTGTATTTCAGTTAATTTAATATAAAAATGTTTTTTAATGATAAGGTTTACAATGTTTTTTTCATTCTGGTTAATTTAAAAGTAAATTTTTTTCTAAAGATAAAGTTTAAAGAGTTTTTCATTTCAGTTAATTTAAAAACAACTCCTTTTTTTAATGATAAGTCTTAACACAGTTTTGTTATTTAAGGTAATTTAAAGACAGTTTGTTTTTTCTAATAATAAGGTTTAAAATGTTTTTTTTTTATTTTAGTTAATTTAAAACAAACTATTTTCTAACGATAATGTTAAAGCATTTGGTTTTCATTCTGGTTAATTTAAAAACAATTTGTTTTTCTAAAGATAAATGTTTAAAATATTATTTTTGTATTGCAGTTAATTTAAAAACAACTTATTCTTTTAATGGCAAGGTTTAAATGTTTTTGTTTTTTAGTTAATTTAAAAACAACTTATTGTTATAAAGATAAAGTTTAAAATATTTTTTATTTCAATTAATGTAAAAAACAATTTGTTTTTCTAATGATGAAGTTTAAATGTTTTGTTTTTTACTTATTTTAAAAACAACTTCTTTTTCTAAAGATAAAGTTTAAAATATTTTTATTTCAATTAATTTAAAAACAATTTATTTTCTAATGATAAGGTTTTAACGTTTTTTAATTTCAGTTAATTTAATAAAAATGTTTCACAATGTTTATGTCAAAGATTTGCATAACTGTCTATTAGAGCAATCTTTTGAGCACATTACGACGTAATTATGTCAAAAGCTTTTATCAAGGACGTAATTTCAGCAATTTACTTCGTGCGATTAAACAATTTTTTTGGTTAAGTTTTATGAAATAACAATTTGAGTTTTTTGTTTATTCAACTTCACCACATTATAGTTTAATGAATTATTGACATAATTACGCCCTATTTTTAAGTTAACCTAACCTCATTGTTCGAGTAAAAGTGTATTATTTTGTCTCTAATGTCTGATGTTATTGGTTACAATGAATTATACAAGTACCAATTTTGACTTTGCTGTAAAGAAAAACTTGTTAAACATTTTCTATTCATAGTATAATAAAATAATACTTTACATTAAGTTCATGGGCGATCATTAATCTAACATAATTAGTTTATAAGATTATTATAAAATAAATAGAAAGCACAAAATAAAACAAATACTTTCTAAACAAATGTGCGATAACATCAGACACGTTGCACTTCGTTTGCTTAGAAAAAATAGTACAGTAGAACTCCTGAGATCCGGACTTCAGTTTTGGCCGGTTCTCAATCCACGGTTCGGTTCATATGTAACATATTTATATTAGCTATCCCTTGAACCATTTTATGTATACATGTCTACATATAAAACATATATGTTTTATATGTAGACATTTATACAGAAAATGTTTTAAGGGATATCTAATGTAAATATGTTACCTGTGAGCCGGACTGCGGATTGAGAACCGGACAAAGCTGGAGTCCGGATCTTAGGAGTTCTACTGTACTATTTTTAAACTTTTACATTATATTTTTAGTTTTTACATCAACTCATTAATTATTCGTATAGAATGAAAATAAAACAAATTTTAAAACTATTTCATTGATTAAAAATAATACAATGCTAAATTCAACCAACATATGATAGTTAAATAATGTAAATAAGCAATAACATTTTCAATGTAATATCTTATTTATGGAATGTAAAGAACAAAGGAAAAGTTTTAATACAAAATTTAAAAATATAGAAAAAAGTTTCAAAACAAAATACAAAATTTAAAAGAAAAAGTTTCAAGCAACAGAAAATATAAAATATAAAAAAAGGTTTTGAAAACAAAAACAAGATAGAAAATATAAAAATATGAAAAAAAAAACAAAGAAAACATAAAAAAGTATCAACATAATACAAATAATAAAAATATTTTAAACAAAAAAGTTTGAAAAAATTATTAACTCACAAAATATGAAAATACAAAATATGATAACATTATTTCAAAAATAGATGCGGTAATAATTTTTACTATAAACATAATTTCAAAAACAAAAATTTATTTTGTTTTAAATGACCAAAGTTAGTTTTGATTTAAATAACAGTTGTACTTGATTATATCTAACTTTTTTTATTATTATTTAGTGTAAATTATTTTTAATATAGCTTGAAAGATAGAAATTAAATAATGTTTCCAAATATTTCATAGGTTTGACAAAATATATTGAATTTAAAAAAAATGAACGAATCAAGAATAAAATATATTTATTATTTGTCATAACAGTCTTCTTTGACATAGGATAAAAATGTCTTCTGTTTGCTCTGTCTGACGGCGTCTACAGTATAAAACAATTTTACAATCCCCAACATGACACATTTTACAATCTCCATTGTGATATAATTTACAATCTCCATTGTGATATATTTTACAATCTCCATTGTGATATATTTTACAATCTCCATTGTGATATATTTTACAATCTCCATTGCATGTGATATATTTCACACTCCATCGTGATACATTTTACAATCTCCATTGTGATATATTTTACAATCTCCATTGTGATATATTTCACACTCCATCGTGATACATTTTACAATCTCCATTGTGATATATTTGTATAATCTCCATCGTGATACATTTTACATTATATATCGTGATACATTTTGCAATATCTATCGTGATACATTTTACATTCTACATCGTGATGCATTTTTACAATCTCCATTGCGATACATTTTACAATCTCCATTATGATACATTTTAACAATCTCCCTTATGATAAATTTTAACAATCTCCATTATGATACATTTTAACAATCTCCATTATGATAAATTTTAACAATCTCCATTATGATACATTTTAACAATCTCCATTATGATAAATTTTAACAATCTTCATTATGAAACATTTTAACAATCTCCATTATGATACATTTTAACAATCTCCATTATGATAAATTTTAACAATCTCCATTATGAAACATTTTAACAATCTCCATTATGATAAATTTTAACAATCTTCATTATGATACATTTTAACTATCTCCATTATGATATATTTTAACAATCTTCATTATGATACATTTTAACTATCTCCATTATGATATATTTTTGCAACCTCCAGTATGATACATCTCTACCAACGAAATCTTTTAGTTTGATTGCATTTATGTTGGAAGGAAAAATGTTGAATAATATTATTTATTACCAAGCTGTCTGTTCCGCAACATTACATGAAGATCGTTCGTTCTCCTTATACATAAATTTAACCCTTTAACGCATGTAGGAACAAAACAGTGATGGTTGTAGGGTTATTGTCAATGCAAATATAATTGTATTGAATACCTTTGGGTAATAATAATTCAGGTGTTAAAGGGTTAAGTATATATCTAGTAGGATGACTAGTACATTAAGATACGCACACACACACACATGCTGGATTTACATGAAATTATTTTGATTCCATTAAATTGAAGTCCTAAATAATTTTAATCCCCCGAAGAATTATTTGGTAATTGGGTTCATAATTAATTATAATTAACATTGTAATTTTTAGTTTACCAATGCATTTTTAAAAAATTTTAAATTAAAAAAAAATTAAAAAAATTAATAACTATTTTTTTAAACATCGTTCGGAGCGTGCTGCAATCTAGCGCGCTCGAGCGCGCTAGATTGCAGACCTCAGCTGTTTGCAGGCGTGTACGAAATGGTCCTCGTCTATGTTTTCCATTACCCTGACAATGGATGCTTTCAGGTCTGGAGTGTTTAGAGGTCACAAATTTGGGATAATCTGATCATAAAAATGATCCGACAACCATGCTCGAGTGTTTTGAGCTTTCGATCTTACCAAACGATTTTCTTTGGTGGTCTCGGACATAAACTGGCCTCTCTTCATCACATAAGATTTGTAGCGAAGATTTTCATGAACAGTCTTTCGAACTGTGGCTTCTGAGACCTTTCAGGTTTTTTTGCGGTAGAGCTCAATAACTTTTTGGGGCTTTCGCCAACGATATTCTGAACTTGCTAAGTAAGCTCAGGTGTTCTAGTGCAATCATAGCGTTGCTGGTGCTTTTTACGTTTAGCAACTGGAGAAAAATCACCATCATTGTCTTCTAGCTCCTTACGAACTTTAGAAACAAAAAATCATGTCGTTTCATCTCCTGTGTTAGTTTATTATCTGTCCAAAAAAAACAAAGAAGTTAAAAGGGAGAAATGGTAAAATTAAGTGATATCCTCAAATACCAGACACACCCTGTAAATGACCTGTGTTGGGAGTTTCCTCTAAATAAGACTGCAGTTTTTTGCTGCATGTGCGTAGGGAAGTTCTTCGTAAGTATAGCGATTGCAATGTCTGCGTTAAATAAGGACTTCAATGATTATATATCTACTATTAAAGTTTCATTTCATATAAGCTGGAGTATTGGTTTTAGTATATTAATATATTTTTATTTAATTGTATTACTTTTTATCTATCATTTTTCATTAAATTAACATCAATTTTTTCCATTTTTGGTTTGGTTGTGCATCAATGAATTGAAAATGAAGTATTTCTAGTCTATAAGGTGAATTATTGATTCAGTGTTTTCTCAGAAATATAGATATTTTTGAAGTTTTTTTTTTACTAAAGCTAGAAATGTTTCAAGACTATGAATATAAAACGAAACCAGCAATTCCAAAATATATTTTATTTGTTATGCAACAAATAGTTGAATGTTAGAACAAACCTCAAAATGAAAAACCGCAGTTTTTTACGAAACATTTTGTGGCCAATGTATAGTCTTATTCTTGGCCGCATATTTCTGGATTTAGATCACATTGATACAAATTTGACTTAAATCAAGAAAAATTGTGGTTGAAAACACATTGCAGTTTGTTTATTCTGTGCCAAAAGAGGCATATCTGCTGTTCAAAGGCCACTGCATAAACTTTGCAGACTCCATGTAGTTCTTGATTTGACGAATTTCTTTAAATCTTTTGTGAAAATCTTTCAAATTGGCGAAATTATTTAAACAATCTGGGACCATTACCATGTTGGTGTCCAAAAGTTCGTAAAAGATGAAATCAACATAGGATATCTGAAATCATAATTGTTCTTTAGATTGAATAGCTAATCAATTAAATTCTAACTTAAATAAATGAGAACTTTATTTTCCATGTACTAAATGGTAGCGTTCGATAGGTTTTTCCCCCTGCAGAATTAGCCCACCAGAAATTGCCACCAAACATTATTTCATTACCTTTACAACTTAACAGAGTTCATTTCTGTATTTTATTTAAAAAATATTAAATATTGGTTTTACTGCTACCTACATTTTAACGAAGTTTTCAATTTTTGGGGGTTTGAACAATGAAAACAAAGGGTTTTGGCGGTAATTTCTGGTGTTGTAATAATGACAGAATTATGCAGGGAAAATCCTATCGAACGCTACAAATGGTTATTCATTTTATGACATCACTAAAGGTATGTAAGTAAAGAAATAACAAAGGGAAAAATTTAGATGCGCAAATGTATTTCAGAATAACATTGAACGGTGTAGAACCAGATGCAACTCTATATTAGTAACCTAGAAACACTGGATTACTAGTAGATCTGACCATTATATAACCATAGCAGAACAAAACAGAGATACATACATACTGTATAATGTAATTTGATGTGCACATTATGGATATTGGGAACATTGGATTATTTAGCCTATGGAAAAACAGAATGCTGTAGCTGTGAATAAATTAACTGTTTAGTTGTCTCAAAAGTAAAGCATTTTCCATTGGTTTAACCAATGCAACGGGTTGGCGAGATAAACCGCTACTTTAATGATCATTATATATAAATACGCAGGTGTGTTATCAGGGGAAGAACCTCAATTGTTAAATTGTGTTACCAAACTAACTATTTATTATAATGTATCAACCTTGAAAACCTTAAACACTTCTGGTAAATGTTACCGGAAACAACATTTTGATTCGCCATGTTTGTTTAAAACAATATTAACAACAATTATTACAGTTCTCATATTTTTTTATTTAAATATGATAGAACCATGTCATCTTTTTGTACTAAACTGCACAACATACGTCAACTCAAAAAAACTGTAAAATGAATACATTCATGTACCTCATTTCCAGATAACCAGTCACGGTCACTCAGAAACCCTGAAAATTGTTTTAGGGACGAGAGAAACTTGTTGATGTAATCATTTTTCATTTCATTCTGCAATTAACAAAATATTTGTATTTATAATTACATTGGTAGTATAGAGAATTTAAGAAATGCTGAATCTAGTGAATTTGCTTTTCACTCAGAGCAAGATACGTTGGAGATACATATAAAATAATATATGTATATATATACTGTATGTAATACTACAAATATAATGTCATACGCTGAGACTGTCAGTATAGCCTCGATAACTCTTCCCCGTCAACCTTCATAATTCTGCACAGGGCCTGCGTACAAAAGAAGTTCCAACGATGCCCTTCTGGGCCCTCGATCGTCTAAACCTAACTGCCAAATGGCACAACAGAGGCCAGGCCCGGACGTGTGTTGATCTTTGAGCTGGGTGCTCGTCGCATACATTTAAATATATATATAAACACACATGTAAGTATAGATATAAACACAAATGTAAATATAGATATATGCCCTTGTATAAATGCTTACAAGCTCTTGAATAGTACCATTGGGAGATTTCCACTACACAGCCATGATGCTGTTTGAAACGTTCTTTCCAATTATTTCATTAACCTGAATGAAGACGAACGATATTTTCTGCAATATTGCTGAATATTTAAATTGTATAAATAATAACTTTATGCCAAGAAGAAAATCTTACAAAATCTGGACTGTAGGTCACTCTAAACCACTCATCCTTCAAATCAGTCAACTCGTTTTCTGCCAAATCGATCCGATCTTTTTCGACTTCTGTTGCGCCGTCAAGGTTGTGCTTTCTTGCGATGTGCCTCAAAATGGCGGCGCTTTGGGTTAGTTTTACATCTCCGTCAATGTAATAAGGAAGCTGTTGGTTAAACATTTGACCAAATTTAATAATAAAATTTAAATTAGAACATACACAGATCAAGTTATTTAAAATTACATTTATCAGTTACTGCATGAGAATCATTGCTTCAATAATACTTTCAAAACCAGCCTCGCTGTATTGAAACCTTTATAATACAGCCTATTCCGCTTAATCGGTACACACTGGGACCTGCTATTTTGACCACTATAACCGGCTGACCCGTTAAAACGAAGTTACAATTATAGAACAGTCTGTGCTAATATGTTGGCTAGCATTTATTTTGTACAAGATTTGAAATAAAGAAAAATATATAGTGGTAACTTCTTTGTTATTTATTATACTCCGACAACAGTAAACATTTCACAATTAAATCAAATTCAATATTTAGGGTCACAACAAATTTAACAGAACAAACTAAAAATTTATAAATTGTTAAACATCACACTAAATTAAACTACATTTTAGCTAGTTTTGATATCACAATACAGTAACATAAATCTAATTTAAAACATGGGCTACTATAATTTCCTTCTTGCATACAATACTGTCTGAACTACTCAATGTATTTCTTAGCTTCATCCTGGTTAATCATCTACATTTGGATATAGGCTCTGCATCAACGTTCTCGTTAGTATTGCCATTTCTGTTCTGTTCAGTATTTGCAACTTTGTTTTACAAGATACGTTGCATGTCCATCGCAACACTGTAAAATATCATAAATGTTCTCACAATATAACAATGATATGCGGTTCATAGCTTTCTTTGAACCAATAATGCTTTTGTTTCTGAAAACCAAGGTTCCATCAGGCATGGCTCTGTAATATAACCCGTCTGCGTTGAAAATGTTGTCAGACGAATACTCGGCCAGTATTTTGGGTAATTCTGTTAATTTACAATCTTTAAATAGTTTAAAATCGGCACTAACTTTCTCTCCATGTGAACGTTTAAATTGTATTGGTTCATGCACTTTCCACCGTGACAACCACTTAACATAAATCACAAATAAAGGTTGCCATTAAAGAACTAAAAACAAGACAGTTAATCCCGTATCAAGAAAAGATGAGTCAATAATGTATTGTGTAATAGGGATTTCGATGTGAAAGGCCTGTAGTAGAGTCGGTAGTGGATAAACTCAATGAACTGATTTTTCTAAATTTTTCAAATGTTCTTTGAACCGCAAATTTAAAAATTGTATACTTAATCGTTAATAGTTTAAGAATTGTATGTTTAATTCTTAACAATTTATGAATTAAATCATTTTTCATCAATAATTTACGAATTCAATAATAACGGAAGTTAAAATATTTATAGATCGACCTTTTTTAGGAACACGCTTGAGCGGCGATCAAAAAAGAAGAAGAAACATCGTCTTACCAAAATTGTTACACCTGGCTAGACGCTTTGGCCAAGCCATATATATAGGTCAGTGGTCTTAGGTTGTTTAATATCAATGTACAGTTGTTTTTCTTTTTGTAATAAATTCAAAAGTGTTGTTTTTGTAACTTCTAAAACTAATATCAATTGACGAACATATATGGTCTTGGTTCATAACATTTCATCTTATCTAACAAGCACACTTGTTTGCCATTGTGGAGGCGAATTGGAAAATTAAGATAAAATACAAGCACTAAATAAATGGACTTTTTATTTAAAATGAAGGCAATGCGGTAATCATCGCGGATAGTTCTGTAATCAGAAAAATCCGGTCAAAATATAAACTCACGACACTCTTGTACTTGTCAGTAATTTGTCGCTAAATTATTTAGTAACTAATTATTTTTTCAC
>JARUHE010137094.1:5000-14403 GCA_031471125.1 Archaeomysis grebnitzkii | reverse complement strand
TCTAATTACTATTAGTAATACTTAACAGTATTTGTAACATTACTATTAGTGACAGTAATCTAATTACTATTAGTAATACTCTAGAGTATTATTAAAATTACTATTAGTGACAATAATCTAATTAATATCAGTAATGTTCATTAATATTGAGAGTAATCTAATTAAAATACTAATCTTCAGTGTTATTACTATTATTACTATTAGTCACATAATCTAATTACTATTAGTAATACTTAACAGTATTTGTAACATTACTATTAGTGACAGTAATCTAATTACTATTAGTAATGTTCACAGTATTAGTAATTATTCCCGGGGGAGTGATTACTCTAAAAGATTGTCAGATTTACATTTATTATTTATGTTTTAATAAATATTATTTATTCGAACAGAAACACTAATTAAAATGTACTGTCTATTACCATGGGGACCTATCGCTGTCTTTGTTCTCTTGTGAAGTGTACTTTTTATGTTTATTTCTAGCAAATGATCTGGTTGCAAAAAAATCACTAGATCTAACTTAAATTTTATAATAATAATTACAGCTTTTATATAGCGCCGACACTATTTAATACTTTTCAGCGCTGCACATATTTAGGCCTTATTACTGTTACCTGCATCAAGTGATGTGTACCCTAAGGACATGCAGCCGGCATATGGCGCGTCATCCAAGCCGGGGTAAGCTTAGCATATGAGATTTTAAGAGAATACAGCCATGTTCAAATTCTCAATGAAAAAGCCTTAGAGCGGACTTGAACCGGCGTCAATGAGATTTGCTTATACAGCATTAATCTCCAGACAGCGTTCGTATCCAATCGGCTACCATCTCTCATCAAATTTTGATTTATAATTCAGTGAATATCTTTGCAGAAAGACTAGTACGTGAAAATTGTTAAACTAGCCAGTGATCATACCATTAAGTTAATAAGATATGACTCAATAGGATGGTTATTGATAAATAACCATGAGTTGTATTTCCCACAAAAATAAACATCATTTGAAATTGGAGAAGATTTTCCCAAGTAAATATATAAAAGGTTATATCAGTATAGATTTATATAAATTGTATCTTATTACATTTAATTTAATTTATTTAAACGAATTTATTGTAAAATAAATTCATTTAGAGATAATTTCTCTATTTTTTCTGAAGATGTTAAACATTATTACATTATATTTTCTTTTGTATATGTTTTTTAGTTATATATACATGTATAAGTATATACTGTATATACAAACATATATAAACACAATTTAGTTTCCAATAGTGAATAGTGAGTTGAATTTCATTGACAGTAACAGTATATAATTATAATTATATAAATGTTTATCATTTAAAACAACAAATATACTAGAGTACTTCAGATGAAATACTTATAATTAAAGAAATCATAAAATTCATATAAGCAAAAAATTTAAATAAAGAAAAAAAGTTTAAGCTCAAAAGTTAGTTTGAAAAATAAATTATTGAAATGATGTGAACTTTGAAGCTTTTACTTCCTCACGAAGAGACTTCCAAAGTTGAGCTGCCGCTTATCGCATCTGGCTTTCTATTAAGTTAAAGCAAAAAAAATGTTTGTTGACGTATGCGAGATTGCCGTCCTCTATGGTTAGTTTAACAAGGTTAGAAAGCTATGTTATAGAGTTTAGTGTTACAATAATGAAAATTTCGTGCAAGGAATGCATGTGTAAGTGATTCTAATAAATTATGTTGACTTTATTTCTTAATTTGATCAAGCATGGTTAGTTGAAAGTGGGATTTTCTACCAATTTTATTTATGTTTAGTAGACTCAAAATTGACTCCAAGATTTATTGAACATGTTAATGCTTTTATTGTACCGTATGACTCATCGAACAGGACTGGAGAAACAAATGACAACAATGCACAGCCTGTCGATTGAGCTATTTGACCTCAGTAGAATGACTGATCGAAGGCCTTTCTCTCATTCTGGTATGACAAGCTATGATGATGACTTATCCAGATGCTAATTCTTGACCTTCTTTGTCTTGCTAATTGTACTAATTCTTCATTTTTTATATTTGGATTGGTAATGTTGATCTAGCAGACTGAGTAACCACAGAACAACTAAGAAACACAAATCAATGCTAATTATGATAATTTTTACGGCCAATGAACAAACTGATACTGGTGACGTCACGGTCACGTGAATGCTTCGAATATGCTGGTTGGTTGGTTTGTCTTTAAACAGACACACCAACGAACATATTCGAGGTAGTCACACGACTGTGACGTCACCAGTGTCAGTTCGTTGATTGGCTGATTTTCTTCATCTCTGATCAACTTTGTTCATCATAGATCAACTACTTTAACATTGATCGAACAACAAGAAGGTTAATCCCATATCAAGAAAGGATGGGTCGAGAACGTATTGTGTAATAAGAATTTCGATGTGAAAGGCCTGTAGTAGAGTCGGTGTTGGTTCGATTAGCTCTTGATTCACGCTGGTAGTAATGATAAGATATGATGTAATGCAATGCTGAGTGCCAACAGACTAAATGATCTCTATATCATTATTATTATAATTATAATTATAATTATAATTATAATTATAATTATAATTATAATTATAACTATCATTATCATTATAATTATCATTATCATTATTATTATTATTATTATTATCATAAATCATCATTGAAGTCTATCGTGAAAAATAAACTTAAACAAAATGAAAAACAGTTCACAATTAGTTGAGTGGACGCAATACCTTAAAATACTTTTTATAGCCGTGTAAAGCCATGAAAAGTGGACCAAACATTATCGTCTTTCTTTTGAGGGAACGTTTCCAGATTAAAAAGACAAAAATATAAAAAGTTTCATTCTCAAAAGTAATTAAAACTTTTTTAATGGAAAATAGTTTTTGACGTAATTCACTAAAATAATAATAGTTATTTGCTCCAAAAGTTTAATTAGTTATCCAATAGTTTTGAACTTTTTTGTTTTTCGTTTGTTTCATTAATGTTAATGTTTTCATTTGTTTCATTAATTTTTTCATTTGTTTCATTAATGTTTTCATTTGTTTCATTAATGTTAATGTTTTCATTTGTTTCATTAATTTTAATGTTTTCATTTGTTTCATTAATGTTTTCATTTGTTTCATTAATGTTTTCATTTGTTTCATTAATTTTAATGTTTTCAGTTGTTTCATTAATGTTAGTGTTTTCATTTGCTATGTTATTGTGTTAACGTCTTTGTAGATTGAGATTGCTTTGTTTTGGTTTTCATATTTGTTTATTTGTCGTTGTTGTTCTTACTTTCGCGTTTTTTGTTGTTGTGTTTTTCATTTTCGTTGTCATTATAATTATGGTTTTCATTATTGTTTCCGTTCGTGTTATTGCTACTTAATATATTTTTATTTTCGTTTTTGGTTTTGTTATACTTTGTGTTGTTGTTGTTGTTGTTGTACTTTGTGTTGTTATTGTTGTTGTTGTTGTACTTGGTGTTGTTGTTGTTGTTGTACTTGGTGTTGTTGTTGTTGTTGTTGTTGTTGTTGTACTTTGTGTTGTTGCTGTTGTTGTTGTACTTTGTGTTGTTGCTGTTGTTGTTGTACTTTGTGTTGTTGTTGTTGTTGTTGTTGTACTTTGTGTTGTTGTTGTTGTTGTACTTTGTGTTGTTGTTGTTGTTGTACTTGGTGTTGTTGTTGTACTTTCTCTTGTTGTTGTTGTACTTTGTGTTGTTGTTGTACTTTGTGTTGTTGTTGTTGTTGTTGCTGTTATTGTTGTTGTTGTGTTGTTGTTGTACTTTGTGTTGTTGTTGTTGTTGTTGTTGCTGCTGCTGTTGTTGTTGCTGCTGCTGTTGTTGGTGTTGCTGCTGTTGTTGGTGTTAATGCTGTTGTTGCTGTTGCTGTTGTTATTATAAAGTGATTAACAAAAACAAAACAGAGAAAGTAAGGAAACAGTTCACAAGTATTCCCTTAATTTCTCCCTTTAGCTTCAACACATTTTTCCTATTTTTAATGAATGAAATATTTGTCTCGACAGAAAAATATTGTGTAATTAAATAATTCCATATCGTGTCATTAAATGGATGAGTCGATAAAAACCTTTTAATGTTGTTTAGATAATGATAATTGTAATAATAATAATAATAATAATAATAATAATAAAAAATAATAATAATAATAATAATAATAATAATAATAGGTAATAATAAAAATAATAATAATAATAATAATAATAATAATAGTAATAATAATAATAATAATAATAATAATAATAATAATAACAATATATAAATATAATTCATCAATTAACTATATAAACTGCAACAAAATAAAAACAAATTTTAATACATTTTGATATCAACTTCTTGATCAAATGCAATTATTTGCTTAATTCACCTGACGAAAAACTGAAATAATTCCTTAAATCAATTAATAAACACAAATTTCATAGATTTTTCAGGATTTTTGCATATTCGTATTAAAACCCAAAACATGAAATAATTTTGTATCTTTAGAAATATAAAAATGTTTGTCATTCGATTAACTTATGTATAATCATAGACCTCAACCTGGACCTGCATGTATGATAATTATTATCTAAGAATTAGACTAAACCTAGGCCAAAGAAGTATATTTAAATATTGTATAGAAATTTTAGTAAAAAAGGGTAGGCCTAAACCTTAAGGTTAGAAGTACTAATTAGAAGCACAAGTTGAAGTAAAATTCATTAAAAAGTCCAGATTGATGTGTTTTTGACTGCACATAATTCATAGGTTTAACTAAAAACATAATTTTAATTGGCTTGTAATACATAAGATAGACTTGGAACAAATTATTTTTATGCTGCCTTGGGTTTCAAATGTCTAAGGTAAAATATGAACTCGCCATATGTCATTTGAAATATTGTAAGATAAAAAATAAAAAAATATTAAAATGGTAAAAAAATTTTACAGTTAATATAAAATATATAATTTTCTTCAAAACAAGTAACTCAATTCAAGAAAGTATTTTGTGTATAAAACAAAAACAATGTATATTAAAATTAATCTAAAATATAGTTATAGCCAAATTTAACATAATATAATATTATATATTGTTTGATATATCAGCCGAGTATAGTTTTAATATCTTAATGGGTTACTATTAGTGGTAATGTATTAAATACAATCTATAAAGAGTATCTATGTTTTAGTTTTAAACTGGCTATCTATTATATCATTAAAAGGTTTATTTAATTCTATAATTTCATTCTATCAAAGCGACGAACATAATCAGAACTATCAAACTAAAGCGCTGAAGAAAACAATTATAATATCAAGTCTTTCATCTTTTTTACTCACCTCTAAAAAAGGAATTGTTTGGTCCTTTCATCCAACAACCGTTGATACAATAAGGATGAAAATACATTGAAGTTAGCATTGGAAATGACCTACATTGCTGGAGACTAACTCGTCTTATTAGAAACAGAAGAGTTGAGAGCTAGCATTAATTTTTAAATGTTCTTAAAAGTCATATTAAGATGGAGTCTTGCTGAGTGAAAAAAGAAGTTATTTATTTATATACAATTGAACAAAAGTGATTTAAATATAAAATGTTTTATTTTTTCAAAATGTAGATCAAGATAATGTTTGTTTTTTGTCAGTGCATTTAAGATGCATGTATCATGTTGGTGTATTTATAAATAACATTATTGTCTTTTTAATAATATAAAATAATAAATAAATACTAATATAAATAATAATATAAATAATAATGTAAATATTATTATAAATATTAATATAAATAATAATATAAAATAATATATCATGTTGGTGTATTTATAAACAACATTATTCTCTTTTTAATAACATAAGATAATATATAAATAATAAAATAAATACTAATATAAAATAATATATCATGTTGGTGTATTTAGCAATAACATTATTTTCATTTTAATAATATTTTGTATGATGTAAATTAAAACAATTTATATAATTTTATTAGGAAGCTAGTTAAAATTGTAATTATGTTTGACATATGAACAACTAGCAGACTTAAGTAATTCCCTGAATTGTTTGTGTTATAAAAATTGTGGAAAAATGCAAGTAAGAACTTAAGGAAAAAATCATCCATTAAAATCGAAGAAGCCATTAAGTACTTTTGCAAATTATTAAAGGCTTCGGTATGCATTTATAGCATCTTCAGTCGAGGTGTTGACAAATAAAACAACATTTGAAAAATATAAATATGTTGTGAACCTAGAAAAAATGTCGTTATCAAATTTGCTTTCCAATAACTTCAAAACTAGTTAACTATATGTAAAGTTAAAATATAACAAATTTTCATAAAAGCACATGCATATAAATAATGTGAAGAATTTTTTTTTGTAAAAATCGTTCTAGACCTGGCTAGTTGTATAAACAAGTAGGCTACTAACATTTGTTAAATTTGATATGAACACAACCTCTACATAAAGGACGATTTCTTATTTCTCTAAGCTGAAACATTATTAGTACAGTTGAAAAAATATTTCCTTTAATCCAACAACAAATTTGAACTCACTAAACAAAAAACTTTCCACAAAAGAATTAGATAAAGTTTACAGGTAGGACCTAATTAACACATTAGTACACGAAGGGTAGAGTTAATGTTATCCAATATGGATCATTTTCAATATTAACTTCAACGCAATATCGTCCTTATGACACCAATTATTGGCTTTATTGGGTTCAGAGGCTTTATTAAGTGGACGAGGCCTATCATGGACGACGCCCAAATAGGTAAGTGCAAACATGACTCATCATCATCGTTGTGGCAATTTATTGTAGCTATAATCGAGACAAAAAAGTCTATTCATTTTTAACTGAATGACTGAAGAGAAAACAACATTATTATAGTACAATTAAATTTTTGATTTTCAAAATGTGTATATATATACATATATAAATAAACACTGAATTACATATACACATATATGTATATTTACAGATAAAATATTTGTTCCGTCATCAAAATAAACTGGTACTGTTGCTTCATTGGACATATAATTAACGGACGTGCCAATTGCGAAACTATCTTAACAGTTTTAACAAATTTATATAAAAACCCTTCAGATTCTGCCCCTAAAATTCAACTTAAATTACTCCAACAACTGCTTCAAACATGTACCAATGAATCCCCGTTTACACATATTAACGCTAGTACATATTTACGCAAAGAAAAAAAATGGGTCCCCTGTTTGCAACCTTGCACAGTGCTAGGCACGTTAATCTGGATATCCACAAAATAGAAGTATTCTCTAAGATTTGGCCTAAACTTGGTGTATGGTAAATGAGGAAGTTTAAGATTATTTTATTATGATGTATGTTCAATAAATTAAATGATGGAATTAGTAGGCAATACAGTAAAAACTACAGATTGATGTGCCTAGGACTGTACATGGGTCACATTGGACAGCAGGTCTTAAGCACTCAAAAACCAAGTGTACATTGTGAGTACGTCGAAGACATTTTTGTTTTAGTTGAGAAAAACGACATATCATTAATCTAAAATAACAGTCTAACACTTTTCTATCTTGAATCTTACATATGAACTAGCCAATGATAAATTCCCGGTTTTTGAAGTCAGTGTCCATAATACCAACATCGTATTCAAAAATAGAGTATAAATATCGACAATTGTTTCAACAATAATGTTGATCGCCCACAAAATAAAAGAGTGGCATTGTTGAAAAAAATTCACAAACTTTTTATAAAAAAAATAAATTGAGTAGTTATTAAAAACGATATTTTTTTGAAGGTTCATGCTACGTAAGCAAATCTCATTCACATCGATTCGACTTCACCTCAAGTTAATTATTTGAAATTTGACCGTGCCAGTACTCCTTAAAATAAATCTCATACATTATAGGCTTACCCCGTTTGTGATGGTGCATCATATGGCGTCTACATATACTTGGGGTGCACAGAACTTGATTTGGGTAATAACAATAAAGCATAAACATGTGAAGGGCTGACTAATTCCATTGAATATAGCTTCGACGCCATATAAAAGCTATACTTGTTTATTAGTATTACTAGTACCATACTAATACTATTAATACTATTACTAGTACTATTACTATTATTAATACTAATACTATTAATTTGTGCCAACCGTGCTACTATGATTGTTTTATATCCAAGTAGGCTATGAGCCCACGCCAAATTTTTCGCTACCACTTTGAAAAATTCGCACACATTTGTATTAAATATTAAATATTAATCCAAGCAATTCATGATTGGAAATCAAGGGTGGCGTATGTCATCATCCGTCCCTTATTTCACACACCATATTTATGGTCATTATGGTAACAACATCAACATATGGTTCGACAAAACACAAGTAAGGTAACACGCATACAAATATGTTGGCGCTTACCTCACTAGTGCTATTATCGGTATTATTACCAAACAAAGTTTTGTCATTATTTTCCGTACCTAAGTATGTCGTTTATAAAACGGCAACGTATTTATGTATGGTGATTTAGAACCCTGTTCAACGGTAGGCCTCGGATGATCAGAGCTCGCTCTTCAAGCTACGTGATCAATGGAGACTTGCCCAACTGTACAATACCCATCCTTATAAAGATGATTCAATTACACCTTCATAGACCACATTTATATATCGGCAAAAATGCATGTTATTATATGTACTGTTTACCCATTTTTATGAGAATATGAGATGCAAAGATCATTCACAATTAGCATGAATATCTAACTTGAAAGTTTAAATTTAGTTGATTATAAGCATTTAAAAGTATTTAAAAAATATTTAAAAGTATTTAAAAAGTATTTAAAAGTATTTAAAAGTATTTAAAAAGTATTTAAAAGTATTTAAGTATTTAAAAGTATTTAAAAGTCTAGATATAGTTGATTATAAGTATTTAAAAGTATTTAAGTATTTAAAAGTCTTTAAAAAGTAGTTAAGTATTTAAAAGTATTTAAGTATTTAAAAGTATTTAAAAGTCTAGATATAGTTGACTATACGTATTGGTAGTTCTGCCTGAAAACGTTTAAATTAAACATTTACGGTAATTGTGAATGATTGTATGGATGGTGAAGCTTTTGATAACATAACATAAATACGGTAAATGCCGTTTCATATACCAGGCTGTGGATGCAAAGTATATTTACTGCCTAAGAGTCAGCACAGTTTGGTGTTCTAAGAGGTCAATCATCTAAGTACTAACCAGAGCCAACATGGTTAACTTCACTGTCGGATTTGAAGTAATTTGTAAATAAATAATTTTCACCCTTAAACTAAAATAAATAAAACCTTTTTCTGCAGCTGTTTTCAGTCTTTCAGAGTTTGCTCTATAAGCTATTTGACGCCAATGTTAAAAAACTGGCAATGCTGAATAACCACTGATGTCGCACTTTGACCCAATTTCTCTAAAACCATCATACATCACAAC
>JARUHE010136983.1:0-14403 GCA_031471125.1 Archaeomysis grebnitzkii | reverse complement strand
AACGAACGTGAGAGAGAGAGAAAACGAACGTGAGAGAGAGAGAAAACGAACGTGAGAGAGAGAAAGCGAAGGAGAGAGAGAAAGCGAAGGAGGGAGAGAAAGAGAAGGAGGGAGAGAAAGAGAAGGAGAGAGAATGAGAGGGAAAGAGAAATAGAGGGAAACAGTAGGCGAGAGAGAGAAGGGAGGAAAGGGAGAGAACGAGAGAGTAAGACGACATAGGCATAGCGTCCAGAAAGTGTTCAGCCACCGAGAGAGAGAGAGTGGGACGACGAGTGAGCAGGTCGTCCAGAAGATGAGTACAGGCTGGCGTATCGACTATGCGGCGTGCGGGTGCCAATGGGGAGAGTGGCACCACGTGCATGTGTGTGGGTGAGCACGTGTTCCCGCATTCAGGTATCACCAGAACAACAGCTGATCGGGGAAGCCCTTGGTCGCCTGGACTGGCGTGACGTCATCATCTACTCTTCCTCGCTCCGCCCACTTACTAATCGCAACTATGTCACTGCCAAGGTCAACGCAAGTCTACTCAGCGCCCCTTCTATCGCTCTGCCTATCATGCAGTCGACTCCGCGTCAACACAACCACGACATTCGCGACAAGGAAAACAACCACGCCAGTCCAACGGGGAAAACTACACCGCGATTGTAATAGGGGAAACAACCAATAGGTTGAAAAAGGGAAACAACCAAAAGGTTGTAATAGGAAAAACAACAACTCGATTGCAATAGGAAATATAACAAAGACATGATAAGGCAAATAACACTGCGGTTGTAACAGAAAATACCACGTGGTTCAATACTGCAGTGTGGCAAATAGTTAGAAAATCTTGGGTCAGTAGGTACGAATTTTGCGACATAAACTGAATGTAACAGACAATTGAAAATGCTAATTTCCATATGCCACAAATGACTTTGAACATAAACATTTAATTTCATAATATTGCTTATTTATATTCAAGAAAATGTTAATTACAGGTGAAGAAACGAAAATTAAATAAACTAGCACCATTGTTTATGTTTATTTATCTAATGCAGGGTGGAACATGCCTTCAGTTTGACAAACACCAAAAAACAATTTGCGTGTTGAATTAATGTTGTCATTTTTTTTATAGATTTTTAGGAAATTAGTAAGCCTAGTTATATTTCCATCGATGTGTAGCAAAGCGGTAGGCCTAGTTAAGTAGACTGACCAAAACATCACCAATAATTTGGCTTTTTTGATAATTCGACCTTAATAGTTGGATGAACCAAGACAAAATGATTCAAATGTTTCGTCAATATTTTCTAACATTATATTACATTATTACAATAAATAAAACAAAAAAAATACATTTTCACTCATTTAGTCTTTGTTTTCAGCGCCTAAGCTAGAATTATAAGAATTTGTACTTTAAACAACGAACATTTCATAGTTGGAAAAACCTGTCCGGTGATTTTATGGACATTTTTCCTACTCACTCAGTTTTATTTACATAATGTAAAAAATCTTTCATGCCAAATGACAAAACTGAAACTCAAGTAGGCCTAAAAAATGTATCACCGAGATTAATTGTTAAAAACTATTTTATGGGACATAAATTTTTTTATTTCAATAAAACTTGTATGGCATATTAAAATAGGTGGATTTTTTCTTTCACCTAAAATTACCTTCTATCAGATTTTCTCCAAATTTAAAATTTCTAAGTAAGCTATATTTTTTTTCAATGAGGAACAAAACTATATTCCCTGTTTAAAGTGAATATCAATATTAGTGGTTAAATTTTATTTTTCAATGCGGTAGTACTGATTTTAATCAATATAACACTTATTTACAAAATTATTAAAAACAATACTACAAGATACCGAGGGAAAATAATTGTCAGAAAATTTATGAATACTCTCTTGCCACACTGAATGACAGGACACCTGTTATAGGTATTGCCTTCAATTGTACATGACAGATGTAGTACCTCATTCTTGGCACGTCTTCATGTCTTACATATTAAGCTAAACCCAATGAAAACAGGAATAATTACGCGAAGTCAAAATATTATAGTAATGCTATAGCTAATTATAATTACATCACTTCACAATATGTCGACAAATACTTAAATTCAAAAGTTTGAACCAAAAAAATGCGAGCCCTTCAATTTGTATGAGTAATTGTTTTCAATATCCAATTTAGTGTATTTTAAATGAGAGCAAAAATATATTTTATATAGGCATATTAATGTTTCTTAAAATATATACATAGAAATGTTTCAAAACTATTCAGTCCTGTAAAAAATATATTTACCTTGACTCCCAAAAAATAAACCGAACCCACACAAGTGTAAGAAAAACAATATATTTTTAGAAACAATTTTCACGAATTTTTTCTATAATGAAATGTAAAAGTCAACTAAAACACAACTTAAAGTTGATTATCAAAAATGTTACACAAATATTTGAAAAACATTTGCAACAACAATACAATACAAGACCATGTCAATTACATGATAACCCCTTCTTTATAAGGCTGCATGGAGTTCAACAGCAACAACTTATTGCAAAACAAAATGGGTTTATGAAATGTATAGCCACATATCCTTTTTCTAAAATATGTTTGTCTATAAAAACAATAACACAAGAAAACAAAGATTTATGAATAATTTAATAAAAAAAAATGATTTTCAGTGGCTTACTATATCAAATGTCTTTCTTGAGAGGTGTATTACCGTAATTTAGGCCTACTGATTGTTCAACAAGGACTAAACTACTTCAGAACATTAATTCTCAGCTGTCTTCAAAGGGTAGAATAAATATTAATGTGTCACACTAGCAGGTTGGCCACATTTGATGGAAACATGAAATTATGAACAAACTTTCAACTTCATGGCATGAGAACAATCATGAACTTTTGGTCTAGAAAACCACAATATGTAGAAAAAAATTAACAACTTTTTTAAATATTTCAACAAACTAACAAGAATCAAATGGTTTAATATTTAAAATTCTATTTACATTGTAATATTTCAACGTTACCTCAATCATAATTGCATCAACAATAGGACAAGTGAGGTATGCTCTATATTATTTGAATGTGGGTTGCCTCACTTGTGCTGTTGTCATTACATATGTAGTATAGACTGGCAAACTCAATTAACAAATTGTATTATGAAAAGTGGAGACCATAAAAGTTTATATTTTAAGAAATATATCATTTAAATGCAGCAAAAATGTCACTATAGACAATATAATGTCAACTAAAAGGTGTTAAAATGTTACTTCATTAATTTCCACAATTTTATTACAGAAAAAAACAACAAGAATTCACACAAGATTGTTTCTCACATGTTCAACCACTAAACTGTTTTTAATCAATTGGTGTTGAAAGTTATATCTTTCCCAATAATTTAAGCATACTTCCTGATGATAACTTTAATGTATTTTTGGGTTTATAGCATTTTTTAGATATAAATGATTAATAGGAAAACAATTTATCAATTTTTAACAATTTGCATACAAAATAATTTTACTAGTATAGTAGCTATCTCGATATTCTTTTTAGATGATTATTTATACTTTATTTATATTTATATAAAGTTTGGACATTTTTTCTGTGTTCGATGTGATCCACATATAAGGTTATCAAAAGGTTTGTATAAAAAATGTTTAACCTAAAAATTTCACATTTTTTAGCAAAAACAAAATAATTTTTCAAAAAACTAATCTTCACATTTTTAATTAGAAAGACAAAATAAACAACTTTTCTTTAATAAATATTAAACTTGAACCAAATTTTCTCCATGAAAAGGCACCGAGCACATGCTCTCTAAACCTTAAAAAAACTCAGTTAACCATGAATTAATCTCTTAAAAATGTAGGTTTTAATAAGTAATGATTTCTCAGAAAAAAATATCCTTACTAGTATGTTATTTTCTTAATTTTCATTTAAACAAACTTTTACGCAAATTATTTTGATTATTTTGAAAAAATAGCAAAACATTGACAGCAATCAAAGATCATTTATAGAAGCTGGTTTTCCAAACACAGTTTAATAAATGTTTACATTAAACGTTGTCCTTTATTATTTAGCAATATAAATCATCATAAGTTGTTTCCATTTACCTTCTAAATTCAGATAATGATATTCCATTGAAGCCTTAAATTTATTCAATCAACCAATGCAACATTTACAATTTGGAAAAAAATTATAAACAAATTGCTACCTCAATGAATTCTATTTTTAAGGACAATTTCTAGGAGATGAAAGTCATCATTCTATGCCTAGGTTTGATTGTCAACTTTTCATTTTTAATTTAAAAGATTTGTTTACTTAGAATAATAAAATGAAATACTATTTTATAGGCAGCCTATGTTTAAAAAAATTTTGTAGAACCAATAATTTTTGAAAAATACATTATTTTTGGTGCATTCACGGACAACCTCAGAAGCTTTATAAGCATTTTCTTTATTTTAAATAAACATTTGATTAGCATTAAGTAAATCTACAGCACTATAGACAACTTTCACTTAATAAGTATTTCTAAATTACATAGTATTACATAACTAATTTTTTGTTGTCTAAACTTTTTCAACCCATTTAGGCAAATTTTGTGCCTGTGAATCTGAAAAAACATGCATTACTCTTGATCAGGTCAGTTTTTTGTTGAAAAATAAGAAAGAATTTTTCATCATAATTCAAGTACCATCGATAGCACAATAATCAGACATTTTTCAATTATAAAAATAAGAATAATGAAGTTATAAATTATTTTTTGTTGTAACTTCCATACTGTGAAAATTCCGGTTAGATTTTCTTAGTATGGAATTTACAATAAAAAATAATAATTGATTACTTTGTTATTCTTATTTTTCTATTTGAAAAATGGTATTTATTGTGCTGTTGGTTGTACGTGTTAACATACATACACATAAAAGACATTGTGTGGCAATGTCAAAAAGTTGACTAGATTGTACACAGCAACTTTTTTTAAGTGAAAATATCAAACATCGGCAATAAGACAATAAGGAATGTGAAACCAAAACCAAAAAAAATTAAAATGATCTTTCTCATATAGAAAACCAGATCAACAAACTAAATGTTAATGGCTTTCTTCAACATCCCGAAATATTTTTTTCCAACTAAATTATTTAATAGAAACATACTTACCTTATAGTCAAAAACAAAATAGGTCTAAAGCAAATGCAACCAAATGACAACTGAATTTCATTTAATAAATGTAGCTAAAGTAGAAATAATGAACTAGATTTGTAAACTAAAGTCATGATTTAATCAAAACTGTATCACTGTTTTAATATTTTATTACAAAGAATTAAAAAAACAATTGTTGTTTGTGATATATACAATACAATGCAATAATAAAACAGTGATACAATTTTGATTGAATCAATTGAAAAGTGCATGAAATCACACCTGAAATTGCTTAAAAATGAATTACAAAAAGAAAACAGAGACTCAATGATTGTAAGGATAACCTTGAATCAACAAGTGGTTCAGTGGTGTTGAGATCAGGCCAATGCTTTAGGCGTCCACATTGTCCACTCCAACAGTAATTCATATGGAGAATGTGACAAATATAGCTCTAAAGCATTGTCCTGTATGAGATTCAACTTAGATTTTAAAGATGAATGACGAAAGTTGAGCAATTTGGTTGCAACATCAAATAATTTTTATCCATAGATTTTATGAAATATTGTGAATAGTTTATCTATAATTTATAAAACCCATTCTACTTATATAACAATCAAATGTTTAGGTTTATTCAGTCACTCACCTGATGTAAATGTGTTTGATGGCTGTAGAACCGTTGACACATCCAGCAGGAAGTCGGAAATCTTGTAAGATTTCGTCCCATTCATTGCGTTGATTCACCTGCAAAGACAAAGAAACACCAATGTGTTAATCATAATTTGAGACCATTCATTTCACATTGTATGCAGGGCAAGAATTTAGCTGCTGTAATATGCATGTTTACATTAGAATTACTATTGAAAACACTATCAAGGACAGGACAATGCTTTGGAGCTGTTTGCCATATGCTCCATAGGAATTACTATTGAGTGGACAATGTGGAGGCTTGATTACAGCAGCTGAAGTCATGCCCTTATGGTATACAAATTTATTTTTTTACATAATTTAGTTATTATAATCATAGATTCTTCTTCAAACCTTTACTGCTTTAATAATTTAGGCTTACTACTATTTTATTCAACCTTTTATTTCTCTATGAGTGACATATGGCAATAGAGGATCAACATTTGCATTCAATACATTCGACAAAACACCAAAGAACAAAATTTTTAAAGGTTTTTGCTAATACTTGTGAAGATCCGCAAAAATGAGTAGAAATTGACAACTACCCGTGTGAAATAATCGCCTTTACTTGTTCTATGATGATTTTAATTAGTGAATTAAAAAAATAATTACTTAGAAACAAATCATCAAATGGGTAAATCTTCGCCTTCATTTTATTTTGTTTAATTAAAAATAAAAACATTCAAGCAAAATATAGTTCAAATCTTATACTTTCAAATGTGCATTTCCTTTTGACAAGTTAATTTATTTCACATTATATTTTTTGTATTACAGTTTGTTTCATTATAATGATAGCTCCTCCTTAACATTGATCTGTATGAATTATTTTTCTTACTACAAATATTTTTCTGGCCTCCGTGAGTAACATAGTGATAGAGGGTTAAACATTTGTTTAGATATTTACAACAACTATTTTCTTGTTCATTTAGAAGAGTGAAATTTTTAACCCTGGAATATTCGAGAACAAAAATTCTTAATGTAATTTCAACTGATATGAGATACCAATTATTTGTGAAGATCCGCAAAAATGAGTAGAAATTGACAACTACCCGTGTGAAATAATCTCCTTTTATTATTCTATGAGGATTTTAATTAGTGAATTAAAAAATTACTTACTAAGAAACAAATCATCAAAGCCTTTATTTTTTTGGAATGATTAAAAACTAAAAAACATTCAAGCCAAATACAATCTATTTTTTTGCACATCTTTGGCATTTACTTTAAACAAGTCAATGAAAACGATTTTA
Organism: Archaeomysis grebnitzkii; assembly: GCA_031471125.1. Lineage (NCBI taxonomy): Eukaryota > Metazoa > Arthropoda > Malacostraca > Mysida > Mysidae > Archaeomysis > Archaeomysis grebnitzkii. Next base: position 7,357 of record JARUHE010136983.1, on the reverse strand, counting down.
TAACTAAAATCAATGCATGAACATATTTTATTATAATTATCAGATATGAAAACAAAATGTCAAATGTTGTTCAATTTAATACAATTTGACTGGACAACAAACCTAAGTTCATTTAAACATTTTGGACAAAATCTTGTCCGATGTCAATACATTCGGAAAATAAACAAAAATTATTTGTTAATGAACAAACAGCCATATAAAATCTTTTTTTTCTAGGCCAAATTTACACAAGCTGTTATTTTGTAGGAGGACTTTCTATGGTGTTAATTTCCACTTATTTTTAAATCTTTATAAATTAATCTTTTGGTTTTACCCATCAAGATTTTCTTGTCAATTTTCTAAAAATCATAATTTGAATTTTTTTTCATTCTAGATTCATTTAAACTTTTATTTGGAAAACTAATTCTTCTTTTCCATTTAACTCTTTGTTATTCATAGTAATTGGTCCTAAAATATGGCATTCACCCCCACATAGAACACAGCCCTTACATTCTTTACAAATTTTAAATATTTCAAAGAAATGATTGAAGGAATATTTTTACTTGGTCTTTCTTGATTGTTAATTGCTTGAATTTGTTTTTGGACATTTTCAGCATACAGCAAACTGATTTAATGGTTGGTATACAGGTAGGCTATATTACCATTGATACAAAAGGTATGGCAAAAATGAGAAGCTTAAAGTATAACATGGCTAAGTATTAGGCCCATTTGTCAGAAAAACTTGAATTTCTGAATGTTCATATTTCTTTTCGACACTTTCTATTTCTTTTATCTTACCTTAGAAAATAAAGTAAAGCTTAAAATAAAACAAAGATTTTAAATTAATTAAGAATGGTTTGATTGGTGTTGGTCTGGAAACTGACATTCTGTTTCTTTGGATACAATGTTCAAGTGTGTATTTATTTAGAAAATTATTAGTGGGCGTATTTATGCTATGACCAAATAGTCTGCATAGGCGATAAATAGCGTGTCTTGTGGGGAAATTGTGCACAACTAGATTGAGTATTGTTAAGAGAGGAATCTTCCTTGAGGAACACCATTTGGTGTGAATCAGTAGATCTTGTGCTTGTTTGCCAGAAATTCCATTTTCCTGTTTGTGAAAGGATGTTTCAAATTCTTTATTTATGTCTGTTGTGGCTAGAACTGCTCTGGCATAAAGGAGATGTTGGTTGAAGCCAACAAGTATGTGTTGAATTAGTACAGGAAAACCGGCACAATTTTTGTTCTCCAAAAACGACATCCTGTCAAATGTTCTACAAATTTTAAATTTTCCAGTAAGCAATATTTTATTTAATAAAAAGCAAAAGTATCAATTTTTTAAACTGTATATCAAGTACAGTGGTGCTGATTTTAATAAATATTATTTATTTAATTGTTTTTTTTTTAAACAACAGTACAAGATTTGAGTGAAAAATGTTCTCACAAGACTTAATGGAAAAATGTTCTCCAAACTTTTTTGAAGACCCTCTTGAAACACAGTTTAGTTAGTGTTGGTGAAATGTGTGGTGTTAGAACTTTTGGAGTAAAACCAATGTTAAGATTGTGCTGTGAAATGATGTTGGATTTGGGAAGAATTTTTCAAGCTTTTTTGTAATATTGGAGATGAGGGATATAGACAGGACAATGCTTTAGGGCTGTTTAAAACATGCTTCATAGGAATTACTATTGGAGTGGACAATATGGACGCCTAAAGTATTGCCCTGGATATAGGAAGAGTTTTTTTTGTTTAGAAAGGGGACAATGTGCTGATTTTTTGCATATTGTTGGTATTTGGTTTATTCAAGAGCCATTGTAGATTTGTGTCAGTGTTGATTGCAATGAGGCAAATGTTTAAAATGTTTTTAGGTTAGGTTGATTTTGAGTTTTTTAGTTTCATGTAAATGTTCAGATTGTATTTAGATGAAATATATATTGATGTGGGGAAGGTTTTATGTTGTTCCAGTTTGATCAGAGTTTAGTTCTGGTGACTTTTTCTTTATATTTCCTTGTAAAATTAAATTATTGGCTGCTGTAATGATAGCTTTGTTTATGGTTTGAACTGACGAGCCTAAAGAATTGTGGGTGCGGATGTTGAATGTTGGGATGGAATTCGGTCAGTTGGCTTTGTGAAAAGTTTCTGTATGATTGGTTATGATGGTATTTGTTATTGGGAGATGATTGTAAAAACACAAACCTGGAGGTATTATATTAACCCATCCCAAATTATGTTTTAAGGCAGTATAGTGAATATGTATTAATTTGCCATTTTAACCCTACAATCATGGCAATGCTTTACTAAGCTATGTTTGCGACATTCTCCATAGGAATTACTATTGGAGTAGACAATGTGGAAGGCTGTGGCTATATTTTAATATTTTTAGCTAGGTGTTGCCAAAATTTAGACCCACTTGACAATACCTAACATAATAAAAAAATACCTCACATTTATTAATATGTTTATGATTTGTTTAGATGAGAGGTTTTGACTTATGAAGTTGTATAACACTTTCTTTTTATACAGGTTTGGCTTTTACAGATGAGAGAAGGTTGTAAAGTTTCTCACAAATTAAAACCTCATTTTCTAATCTATAAAAGTCAAACATATAAATGATGTATTTATAGCTTACAGACGAGAGAAGTTGGTTATGATCTGTGAGGTTGTACATTGGCCCCAACACAGGCCAATACTTTAGGCTTCCGCATTGTCCAATCAAATAGTCATTTCAATTGAGCATTTGGCAAATATAAGTGGGAAAATCTTATTAATTTATTCGATTAGGGGTTGCCAGTCTGCCATCAATAAACTGGAATTATAGTCTTGTCCTCAAATCAATTTTATCAGACAAAATTGAAAATTATGACAATAAAATGACATCACTGTATCCATAATACAACTTGAAAATTTTCAAAACAATGTCAGCTGTTATTTAAATAAATATTAATATTACTAAAATGATTAACTTGTTTCTTTTTCAAATGTTTATTAATGCTTTATTAAAACCAATATAATGCACATTTCTAATATATACTTTCAAACTGGTCTAAACAGCTGTTAATTTACAAAATTAATGAAAAGTTTGTTGTCATAGTGCATCTGACACCATTTTTAGAACCAAAACTTGCCCTAAATGTTAAGTGAATTCAGCTTACATTTCCATATAAATCAATATAAAAATATTTTTATTTGAAATGTAACACAAAATTAATGCATTGCAAGACAAAAACAGAAAAAAAATTTATTTACATTGTGTATGTAAACAAGACACTTTGATTTTTTTAGTAAAATTACAACTGGAACGACCAATTACAAACCTGACATCATGTCTTTCAATTTCTGAAAAAATTGATTTGAGGGTGCAACTAAAGTCATGATAGTTTCACAAAATTAGATTCCTTGTGGACTCTGAAGGTTTTTTTTGAGAATCCACTTGGGAAGTTTCCAGAAAATGATCATAAAAGAATTTAATTTCGCAGGAAAATACCCTCTAGAAGTTTGTTTCTCAAAATTTGGTTCTATTAGGAAAACAGGCTAAAGCCTACTTTAGATGTGCTAATCAATTCTGGCAACACTTAACAAGAAAGTACCATCAATTTAGGTAAACTTATAAAAAATTTAGTTCTCCAATGGCAAACTTTATTTGTGTTATGCTAGGTTAGGTAAGATACTATTTCACAAAATAAGTGAAATAATGAATATTTTTAAAGTATCTTGGAGTTCACTTTACTGAGAGAGCCATACAAGAGAGACTTAAGCATGGAAGACAGACAATGGGCAGAATGAAGAAGCTCTGGAGGAATCCATCATTGTCATTGGAAATAAAGATAAGGCTCTACAAAACCATAATTCTCCCAGTTCTGTTGTATAGTGCAGAGAGCTGGGTTTTAAATAAAATGCAAAAAAAAGCTGTTTGCATTCGAAATGAACTGCCTGAGACGTATATGCAATACTAGATGGGATTACTTTGTAAGAAACACGGAAACAAGAGAAAGAACGGCTATGAATGTGACTATAGTGGATAGAATCAGGGACACACAGAGGAGGTGATGGGGACATGTGGAGAGAATGAGTGATGGAAGGTTACCAAGGAAAGCAATCTACACGAGAATTAACGGAAGCCGGCCAAGGGGAAGACCTCTAATAAAGTGGTTGAAAAACTTCAGGAGTGCTAGCACCGAGTACTCCTGGAATCGATTGGTACAATTGGCGAGAGACAGATGAATGGAGGGGATATCGCGCCGCTGTCATGGTGGACCCGACCTAGCGAACCCTGGATGGGACATAATAATAAGTTTTTGAGGATAGCACTATTGTGGTTCCTACTTAGGAATTTGTCATGTTTAATACTTCAAGTACTTTTATAATGATATATAAACTAGACTTTTGCTGGAAAACGCTAAGATCAACTTTTGTTATACTCAATTCAATTAATATAAAAAGAAAAATTATTCATATAGTTTTTAGATATATGTCTATTTAGCTTGTCAAAAACAAATACATATTCTGAAAAAAATTGAAATAAATTTAAAAAACGTTGGTTTTGAAAAAATACAAATTAACATGGTGCTCAAAACCAGGTTTTTTGTCCTTCCAAGTTTTTTTTCGTCCTCTTTAATGCAAAAAATTAGCACAAAGTGGCCTTTTTCTGCAATAAAAACTTAAAAATGAAAAAAACCAAACGTCCTCTTTAAAATGAAAAAATATTTTTAGCACCCTGCAATTAATCAATACATTTTTATTTTATTTAGAAACTAAATTTTTGAAAATTTTAAATAATTTATTTTTCATTATTGAAATGCAACAGAAAATTGTGAAAAGGTGTGATGAAGCTAGCCAAGCTACAAAAAATTAAAGGAATTTATAGGTTTTGTGAACATTTTTGGGAAAGCGCATCCTCAAACATTGCATAGCTATTGTCAATCTCTTGAAAAAGAGTGTCAGGCGAGAGATACTGTGTCATGAAGTGGCGGGAATATACGAGCAAAGAAATTTGTAAACGTACCTTATTCCATCCACCTCTCGCTGTAACAACAACATAGAGCAGATACAAATCTATACTCTTGCCATTTATTCTTGGGATCCTTTTGAATTGAGACCTGAAATGATTAAAAGTATGAGCAACATATAATCATAGTTCAAATATTTAATGAAAATTCAAGACTATTCACATGAAAGTATTCAACAGAGGAAAATTACTTACCCCCGTTGTTGGTGGAAATCTTCTAGTAGCTTAATAAAAGCATTATATTCTTTATCATAAGCTTCTGCATCAGTAGTCGTTTCATCAGACATTGTTCCAATGTTTAAAACATACACATACACTTAATAATAAAAATAATTCATGTCTAAAAAGAAAATACAACACTCCCAGGACACAATAACACAGTATACACTTTATACACACCGGCAGTGCTATACACTGGGACTTGTACCGCTACCACGCGTTCCAATAATCCGCGCCCTCATCTACCTCAACGTCATGTACTATATTACGTACATATAAACTTCAGCTATTTAATTTTAAATCCTTCAATAGATATTAAATTAATGTTAATATTTAAATAACATTTACAAAATATTTTTCAGTTGAAAATTTATATTTGAAAATTAAATAAAACGATCATTTAAAAGTTTTTATAAGACTTAACTCTACAGCATTCAGATTCCAACCTTTCATCTGCACTTAGCGACGGGCGCGCAGGCCCAAATTTCTTATTGATTAACTAGATTATAAAATAATATTATTTAAAAATACCAACTATTGTTAAAAATATTTTTTTGCATTCACTATTTCCACGAAAAATTGAAGTTGTTTAAAGTCATATCGGATGAAATGAACAAGGAGACATCTCCATTTGCTTTGTCTTTGTATACAAAATGGCGGACAACCATAATCAAGGGTTGCGAAACTTTTCACCTCTCTTTTAGGGTTTTTGACTAAATTTTTTTGTTTTTTTGCATTACCAAGTTAATATATGTTGTATAAATTAAGAAAGTTTATAAAGGGCGCGCGCCTTCCACTTTTGACGAGTGAGATTGAGGGAGTCAGTCTGTGAACGAAGCTAACTGAAATGCGATTTTAACTTGCCTCACCTTGTTCCAATTGTTTCACTCACTTTAACACTCTTCCAACACTAACCAATGCTATTTTTTGTCAATAACAAAAATAATCAACAGTTTTAAATGCGATAGACTGGATTTTAATTTTCATAACCTATACATTATAATGTGCATCTGCAAGGAAACAAAGATATCGGTGGAAATTTTCACAGTATATAATAGTATCGAAATAACGAGTATAACTCGTATAATTATATGTCTTTGTAGAAACTAATCTGTTTATTTTTCATTTCCTAAAAATATGAGTGTCTAAATTTATATTCCACGGGTAATTCAAAATACCTAACTGTAAAAATATCTAGGATTGGGCCATTTTACAACAGCCTACTTTATTATTATATTTAAATGAAATAGATTGATTTAGTATGAAGAAATAACAAACTATGAGTAAAACCATATTGCATATTTGTTGACATTTCGTCTGATGACCTAAGCTAAAAATGTTATGAAACAAAATCGTTAAATAAAATAAATTAAATTTAGTTTTTATAAAACATTCAACCTTAAATTCTTAAATAATTATGCCATGAGGAGCTGTATGATCTAAGCCAAAGATTTATTTATGTTAGCTCATTAAACACATCTGATTATTCAACGATATATAAAAATATGTACAGGTGTGTGTGTGTGTACAACAGCATATATGTAGGTTTGGTTTAAATAGCAGAAGTGATACTTCGTCATAATACAAAAAATATTTGTAAAAATAATTAGTTGTGTGTAAAACACATTAGCTGCACAAAAATATTCTCATTGACCTCATCAACACATTGAATAATGCAGACACACGAGTATGTTAGTAAAAGCATAAAACATGAACATAGGTGGGCGCTGGTCACAAAAACATAAACAAATATTGAAGCATACCTATGTGGTAAAATGAAATAAAAAAAAGCAGTCTGTCACTATCGATGAAATTGTCTCCATTTTATTGTTATATCTTGGTATTGATTTTACTCCAGAAGCAATCCGATCTTACATTCATTTTGTTTGAAATTTCAAAGCAATTTTAATCCATAATTTTGCAAGTCATTTCGTTGGATAAAATCTGTAACCTTCGCCGATTGTACTGTGATGCCACAACACTCAATCTGTCCGTCTATACTTCATCAAGTAACGTAATTTGTTACACAATCCAGCACATGAGTTGTTGTTTGTTTTTCTTGTTTTTTCAATACGAGTATTTTACATATATACGAATTTGTATATTTTTAATATATAGACACACACAGATATGTATATATATAAATAAAATTATAT
>JARUHE010136872.1:0-14404 GCA_031471125.1 Archaeomysis grebnitzkii | reverse complement strand
TCAGGATATTAAGGTTAGTTCATATTTATGCTAGGTTAGGTTAGGTTATGTTAGGTAATGCAATGTTTTTCCAAATGTGTGAAATGAGCTAGTATTATAGTAAATTACTTGAAGTTACCTCACAACAGGACATTTAAATGAAAACTGAACACTTAAGTTTGAGTAAGGGAAATACTAGAGCTAAGAAATAGTACCAAAAGGTACATTTTTTTAAATTACTTGAATTATATAAAAGGAAGACACTATAGGAACTTACCAAACACAACCTAACCTTATTCTCATGTATGTAAAACAGTGAAATAAAGAATTCATAGTAAAATAAAAAAGTACTTTTTTAAGGGAAAAAAGTACTTAAATTTTAACCATTTAATTATCAGATAATTACTATAATACTGTATTTTTCAATTTCTCGCCACGGGAACATTTTTTATTGTGTTTAAGTTTTTTTGCAAAGTGATTTTCAAAACAAATGCCTATTAGCCATGTCAATGCTCCTTCACTTTGACCACCGATTTTTTCAATAGCTATTTTTTGCAAAAATAACGGGGAAAATTGAGAAAGACCGGCATTTCCCATTGCATACTATATGTCTATACAAAAATCGTCGTATTTAAGGAAAGTTTAGAATTATTATGACCCACCAACAGTGCATCAAGCGAGGACAATTTTTTTTTGTTCTTCGAAAATTAAGTTATATCAATGTTCTCCAAATTAAAAGTTTTCAAGTTATTTTTTTCTTTTTTAATGAAGCACAAAAGTATAAACTTTTTTTTCAACTGGTTTCACTGAAAAATACACACGTTTATGAAATGGTTAGAAATGTTGGAACAATATATTGAGAGAAAAATGTTCTCCGAAAATTTCTCAAGACCCTTCTGACGCACTGCTCACCAAACAAAACCTAACCTGATTTTGCTCCTCAAATGGTTTTCAGTGGCCAAAAAGACTTATTAAAACCAATCCACCAATTAAAACCAGTACAGCTGGTACACTTGTCAATTCTAAACATCAATTGAAATGCCAGTGATAAGCTTCAATTACAGGTTATAACTACTTTTTTATTGTTTTGTTTTAATTATTTTAGTCAAGAATGATCATATTCACCTCATATTTCACTACTTTGCAACTATTTGCCAAGTAGTTTTGAAAATAAATGCCTATGTGAAAATGCCAGTCTTTCTCAACTTTGTCCAAAATAAAATTTATTAATATTGTAATATAGTGATGACCAGTCAAAAAAAAAATTTGTGTCACCGCATGGGATTGAAGCGTTATTTCATTCACAGTTTATATAATCGAGAAAATACATTCTCAGGCGGATAGAGCGTGCTAATAAATAATACAAAAATAAATAAACAGAAGAGAAAGTTTTATAAAAAAACAAAAAAAATTAAACGGAGATGAACACCCACCTCTTACAAAATCTAGACTGCAACTGATCTAGATCATTCAAATCAGAGGTAATAACTCCATAGGCTAAAAAATTAAAGGCAATCCATTTTCCTCGATTTCATTAACTTCAATATTTCACTAATAGGCTATCCTTTTGCTTCTCTATAAACCAGATTAAACAGTTATTAAGCAAATCTTAACATTATCGTGACCTGCCAAACAAAACCTAACCTGACTTTGTAATTACCAAGTCACAAGGTGTCATGTTTGGAGAGTAGGGAGGGTGCAGAACAAGTGGAGTGTTGTTTTTGGGCAGGTGAGCAGAATGAGCAGGTGCATTGTCATGATGTAGTTGCCAATTTCGCTCAGCCCACATTTCCGGTCGTTTTCGTTGCACAGCACACGAAGGTGTCGCATAACCTCTAGATAATACTCCTTATTAATTGTTTGTCCTGCTGATGCGTATTCATGATGCACAACACTACTGAAGTCAAAAAAACATGCCAACAATACCTTGACGTTGATGTGAACCTGTCATGCTTTTTTGAGTCTTGGTAATGTCTGATGCTTCCATTGTGATGACTGAAATTTTGTTTCTGGGTTGTATCTATACACCCATGTCTCAGCATCAGTGATGATGGTCTTCATGAAGTCAGTCACTGCTAGCACCGTCAAGCAGGTCTTTTAAAATTTCCAGGCAGAGTTGCTTCATATGTTCCATCGGCAATTCGGAAACAAATTTTGCAGACACTCGTCGCATGCCTACTTCTCCTACAATCTTGTTGATGGTTATGCGAGGGTTGTCCTCCACTATTCAACGAACTTTCGCAATGAATTCTTCCTTTCTGGTGGATGACCTGGTCTCAAATGAGGTTTGTCCTTGCTTGAAGCAGTTATACCATTCCTTTATCTGTGTTATTCAAAGATTTGCTGAATATTCTGGATAATTTGCACATGCATATCACCAAGCTTGTGGCAGAACTTGATGCATTAGCTCTGCTCGATGCGCTCTGACATGTTGAGTAAGGACAAAAATTTGACGAGTGTGTACTAGATATCTATACTCTAGCCTTCACAGGTGCGAACTGGCGCGCACAACAGCTTCATAAATTTCAATGCATGTGCAGTAAAGGTGCTATCAACTCCCACAAAACTGAATTGTTGAACGGTAAATTATTTTTAATTTTATGGACCAAGGTCAGATACTTTTTGAACGGACCTCGTATGTCATAGTTTACGTAATTTAAAAACAGATCATATCCTAAATGCTTATTGTGTGAAAGTTCAAAATTGAACTGAATTTGTAGCTGTTTACAATGTCACCTGGCAATCATTTGAATTATTAGTTTCACTAGTGCATTATTCAATTTATAATTTATTAAGGTCAATCTTAACAACAATTAGAAAATTTGCAATTTTTCAGTAGAGGTTTTTTGCTAAAAATAACTTTCATTAAAATTGTAATATAGTGAAATATGCAAATAAAAAATGTATGTCCACAATTAATTTTTTTAAATGACCTCTTATTTGTATATTTACACTCTGTATATATGGGAGAGTTAGGTTATGTAAGGTTAGGTGAGTTTCTGTAGCTTTTCTAAGATTTTGAATAGAAAATTATTAAAAAATCTTTTTTATAAGCAGTTACAATTGTGTTCCATCACATGCTGCCGAGTTGTGAATTCTAAAATACCCCGTTGTCGTACATTTAGGTACCATCTTGTAGCCGTTGTTAAGATTCACCTTTATTAATGTTAAATCATGTTTTTCAGCTCAAAAGTGTTTCATATTCTAAAACTATGTTTTTTATGAACATGCAAGTCCTAAGTTCATTTGATTTGTTGAATTATTTTGATAATTTAACTTATTAATGACAACAAAATAATTGTTTTGTCAACAAATCACCAATTGTTCAGGTTTTTTGCAAAAACTTGAGATTAAGGAACGTTTAAATTGGAGTTGATTAAACTATATGGATAAATTAAGCAATTGAAACTAAATAATAGTGAACTTTGTTCTATTGGATATTGAAATGTGAAAACAATAATGCTTATATTTAACATAATTGCTCTTAAACAAATTAATCTAAAATCTGGGCAAGTGATAAATAAGGTTGTCTAGTGGAATTTGAAAAACTTAATTTTTCCTAGTTTCGAATAACCTGACGCATTTGATTTTTTCTCTTTTTACACATTGCATACCTATGGAACACATTCATAATAAAAAAATATCTTCACAATGTTCAATATATCAAATAAAAATAAAACAAAATAAATAGTCTCTTCATTTTCTTTAGTGTTGACCCTTCTTTAAAGAAGTCTTCAGTGATAACTCATTGTTGAATTTTTTAACCCATTAAAGAATCTCCACTCCTAAGAAGCAAAGCTAAAATTTCTAGATACAAACTTGCTCAAATTATTTAAATTTTACATATTTTTTTTTGGTTTGATTTGAAATTTACATCTGCAATTTTTCCTCCTAAAATACCAATAATGTTCTCCTAGATGCTGTAGTGAAGCTCAGCGAACTCCAGAGATGTATCTATCCATCAAATTCTGAGATCTCTATAAAATGATCAATTTGGCACATCTTCTAGAGTATAAAAGGGAGCCACAGGATTACCATATTAGTGCGAAAAATTAAGCTGAACACATTTAGTATTTACTGACAAAAGTTCTAATTCAAGGCAAGCTGTGTCTGTACAAAATATCAAGGTGAGAATGAAGTAAGAATTGTGCAACCAACACATGAAAACAGCACCCAGATCATTCACAAATAATAAAGACCAAAAATAACAGTGTTTTCTAGACTCTGGTTAACATTTACCTTATTTCTTCTATTTGAAATTCAAGAACTGTTCACATTTGCAGAACCTTTTTTCTATTAAGCTGTGTCTGAAAGAGCAGTTTTTTTATAGCTGACCTCTGATTGTTGTTATTGATGCATCATGTATTGTTTGTAGACTTTTAACTAAATTTGGTCATTTAAAAAAGGTTTACAGAAAATTATGCTCAATTGAAAATAAGAAGATAACATTTTATACTGGTGTAACTAGGGATTTTTTTTGTGAAATCAATATTTATTTATTAAAACATCTTTGATAAAGGAGTTTTTTATTTTGGTTGATTTATGTACCAATATGTTGGAAATAAAGTATATATAAACAATCTCTAAGATGAATGTTTGATTAAATGATGTTTTCTCACTTAGTAACACTCTTTTTGATTGAATTTCTGTTGTGGAAACACAAAAATCTTTTGATTAAAATCTTTTTTTCATTCTTTGGTTTACTCTTGCATCATTAGATTGGAAATCAAGTTTTTCATTTAATTATGTCTGCCCACTTTGTAACACCCTTTTTGGTTGACATTCTAATAGGGTGAAATAAATATGTCTTTTATAGCGTTACTGAATGATCCCAAGACATTTTAAACCAGTTGGTTCATAGATGGTCTAACAATAACTGTTTGTATGGATGTTTCAACAAAACTCACTACTTTTTTTAATGTTAAATAAATTAATATTTAATGAAAAAAAAATTCTAATGGACTTATTCAAATTTCTTGGTTGAAGTTTTTCATAAAATCAATGTAAGTTTATTTGAAGTTGTACAACAGTTTATAATTTATACATGTCAAAAGTTGTTTTTTAGACAAGCTTTTATGTGACTTGTCAAGTTACCATACATCTATTTTTTGAATTAGTTTAAATGATCACATCCTTGAAAAATGTAATTATATAAGAAGTTTATAATTTACAAATTAGCTTGAAGTTGATGTTTATAGCTAAAACAATTCATTTTATCCAAATGATACAAATGTATTAATCCATCTACACTAGAAAACCCATCAAAGCTCATCCACCCAACATTTTAACTAAAACATCAATATCAATGTATAAGAGAAAATTGAAGGTTGGCACAAATTTTTTCAATAAAATCCAAAGTCTCATTAATATGAGTACTAATTGGATAGACATTAGCACAAGTGAGGTAAACTCTATGCTATTTGAATATGAGTTACCTCACTTGTGCTATTGTCAATCCAAATATCTGTTATTGTTGTGCAGTCTTTACATCACATTTGAATTTCGTTCCCGCCCTTCAACTGTGGCTATTTCAGTGGCTCTGTGTGGATCGTTGCCAAATCTTGCAACAATTTCATTTCAGAATTTTTGTATTTTTATTTTAAATATTATTAATAGACGTTTCAAATTTTTGTTTTCTTGCTGATTGAATCAATTTTTGGCAACCATCCAGGTTTTCAAGATTTAATAGTCTTCAATCTTACTGTTTCCAACAAGCTGTAAAAGATTTATTATTCATGTTTGTCTTGCCAGATGAAACATGTAATTAACTGAACAATTTCCCTGCTATGTGAAGTTTTTCCTTCCTTATTCTTTTATTATTAATATTATATCCAATTGTGATAGTGAAGGAATAAACTTTAATTTAATAATTTATCTGTTAATGTTTAATTCAATTGGGATACATGAATACAAATTAATTCATTGATAGCTAAAATGAAATAATAGTAATCACAAGATAATATTTTTATAAATTTAACAATATTCAGTAAAAAAATTCAGTTCAACTGGTCCACATCCCTCTTATTTATTTTCAAACTTCCTCAACTTTAGGCTTTCACATTGTCCATTCAAATAGTAATTCCTATGGGGGATGTGGCAAGTACAGCTCTAAAGCATTTCCTTGTTTCAGGTATGGGTTGATGAGCTACGACCTTGGACACCCAAAAATGATGTTCAATGGCCACAAATATTATAATTACATAACATGCATTTTAGCATTCTATGACCTTGGACAGATCTTAATCAATTCAATCTATTTTTCTACCTAAAAAAATGTATTTTAAAATATTCCAAATTGTTATTTTTTATTGAATCACATTTTTAAAAAAAAATCTGCACAAAGCCTGAAAAGATGTTTTTCTTCTTGATAGAAAACTTTTATCAACTCTTCAGTGAATGATAAGATAAATCTAACTATACAATTGCTTGAATTTTGTTTTCAATACTAACTTTAATGTGTTTTATTATATATATTGATAATCTAGCATGCAGTATAGGATTAAATTCTCAGAAATATTTTTTTAATGAGCTGTGAAAAGTTGATAAGAGCAACTGATATCAAATGACAAACTTTCGCTTTTATCTTTGTTTAGATTTTGAACTTTTGTAATCTGGAGATTACTCGCAGACGTAGATTAATTTGGAGATTACTCGCAGACATAGATTGTCATAATTAATGTTTTATCATTGCTATAGCCAATTTCAATGTTGGTTAGGGAACATGTGTATGTATATTATTGTATAATATGTGTGTTTTTGGATGAGGTATTTCATCTGTATAATAATCCAACTTTGACTGATAGTAGACTTCAGTGTTTCATTTAGGCTTATACAATTAGAACATTTTGGTACATGAGTTAAGATAATGTCCATAATGGTGATTCAATTATGGAAGGTGGAGGGAAAAGTTGTGAGATAGGTCCCTTATGTTACCAAGTACTCATTCATGATAGAGCTGAGTAACAGTGAGACTGGAATGCCTTAATTAGTTATGATCCCTCAATGTTTCAAATTTCCTTCAAAAGTTTTTTGTTGAGAGAAATATTCTCTCCTTTACCTTGTTTAATTATAGACAAGAGGGAGAGGATTAAAATTTAGAGATTACTTTTTTCTTGGTAGAAAAGAATAAGAGGATTAAAGTTCAGAGATTGCTTTTTTCTTGATAGAAACGAATATGAGGATTAAAATTTGGAGATTACTTTTTTCTTGATAGAAAAGAATACGAGTAATAAAATTTGGGGATTACTTTTTTCTTGATAGAAAAGAATAAGAGGATTAAAATTTGGAGAATACTTTTTTCTTGATAGAAAAGAATAAGAGGATTAACATTTGAAGATTACTTTTACTTGATAGAAAAGTATATGAGGATTAACAATTGGAGATTACTTTTTTCTTGATAGAAAAGAATACGAGGATTAACATTAGGAGATTACTTTTTTCTTGATAGAAAAGAACAGGAGGATTAAAATTTGGAGAATACTTTTTTCTTGATAGAAAAGAACAAGAGGATTAAAATTTGGAGAATACTTTTTTCTTGATAGAAAAGAACACAAGGATTAAAATTTGAAGATTACTTTTTTCTTGATAGAAAAGAACACAAGGATTAAAATTTGGAGATTACTTTTTCTTGATAGAAAAGAATACAATGATTAAAATTTAGAGATTACTTTTTTCTTAGTAGAAAAGAATAAGAGGATTCACATTTGGATATTACTTTTTCTTGATAGAAAAGAATAAAAGGATTAAAGTTTGGAGATTAATTTTTTCTTGATAAGAGGATTAAAATTTAGAGATTACTTTTTTCTGGATAGAAAATAATAAGAGTATTAACATTTGGCGATTATCTTTGAGAATACCTTTGATTGGCCAATGGTGATGAGAAGACTGAAGGAAGAAAGGCAAAAGAAAATATACTTTATTGCAAACTAGTTTTTGTTTTAAAATAAAAAAATTTCAATTCTTCTGCTAAATCAAAACCATTAATTGTAGGAACTGTCTCATAGAGACTCTTAGATAACAAGTGCTGCATCAATAAGGAAAAGAAACATTTATTTCACCTGTATGCTTATAAGTCTGTCCATTCAAGTCGATGTTGAGTAAGACTGGTTTAGCAGAGTTCGAAAAATGTGGTCATTTATTGTGTAATTTGCCCAGGGCAGCACAAGACCTGTTTTCTGTGCCAGTGATAGCATTTTGTTATATAATATTTTTCCATATGCCAAATAGTATTTTCTATTGAATTTTTTGTTTTGTATTTATATTTCATTGATATAACAAAAATAAAGCAGTACTAATGTTGTCACTTCTGGTCAGTTCATATACAAACTTAGGCAATTATTGGTGGTTTTATTTTTAAGAATTTTTTTAAAATTATATAATAAAAAAAAATCACAATAAGGATTGTAACAATAATACCATGTAATTATGACCTTATTTGGTAGTAATTACTATGGTATAAATAACCAAAGTATTTATAACTATTGTTTTAAGAAATTATTTAGTTTTGCTGTATTTTGACAATTTTGCTAAAATTTATATTATGTGAAAATTTACAAAAAAATAACAAATGAAATTATTGTCATGATTGTGTGTAAAAAATACATTAGAAATGATAGCTATCCATATATACAGTGTACACATGTAAAAATGATTAATTAATTTTTAACTAAATTTATTTTGAAATTAAAAAAATTTTGCTAATACAGTTTATAATTAAAAATGTAGATAGCTTGAATGGCTCAAATACATATAAAACTTTATCACATGTAAAAATAGTTAATTTTTAACTAAACATATTTTGAAATTAAAAAAATGTGGCTAATATAATTTATAACTAAAAATGTAGATAGCTTGAATGGCTCAAATACATATACAACTTCATAAATTATTTCTTATGACTGTGAGCATAAGTGTATCTATAGAAAGCATAAAGCTAAGTGCATATAATGCATAGATTTTGTTAGATTTGTTGCTATTAAAAATTGACTTCATATTTTGAACACATTAGTAAATATTTAGGTAACAAATTTTTAGAAATTTGAGATTCAAATTATGTTAAGTAATTAATTGTCTAGTGAGAATTGAGTCTGGTTTTCATTGGTTCAATTACCTTGACAATGTGTGCGTCATTTGTGGGTACAGTGTTGAATAATGTCTTTATTAAATAGGTTTTGGTTAAGATTTTTCTAAATTTTTGATTGAAAGTTTTCTTTGTGTTTTTTTTATTTTTTTTTCAATATTTAATGTTTGCTAAACAGATTTTTTAAAATATAGACTTGAAGATCTCAACGGCTAGCATTTGTTGATGAATAAATGGTATTGCCAAAACATTGTTGGAAGGAGTTTGCAGTTATGGCTTGAGTATATTGAACATATTATTATAAAGAATACCAGTAATAATAATTAAACAAACTATTTGCAATAATAATAACAAATGTAATTTGAATCCACCTTTTCTTGTAGGGGATCTGAACTAGTTTACTTGGTTACAAGTTTTGTGTAGAAGTTTTAACATAAAAAAAACAACTTTTGTAGAGGTTGTCATACTTCATGATTGCATGTACTTTGATACCTGCAAACTTTGATGTCATTCATACTTCGTAGTTCTTGTTTGTTTGTTCTTTTTTAGTATAATTATCATGTTCTTATTTAAGTGTTTTTTCTTATTTAATTATTTTTACTCTATTTAATGGTTATTTTATTATTTAATTGTTTTGTTCTTGTTTAAGTGTTCTTTCCCTATTTTATTGTTATTTTCTTATTTAATTGTTCTTTTCTTATTTAATTGACATTTTCTTGTTTAATTGTTCTTTTCTTATCCAACTGTTCTTTTCATCTTTAATTTTTTTTGCTTTTTTAATTGCCATGTTTTTATTTAATTGTTTTTCCTCTTATTTAATTGTTATTTTCTTCTTTAATTGTTCTTTTTTTATATAATTGTTCTTTTCTTAATTAATTGTTTTTTTCATATTTATTTATTTCTTTTTTCTATTTATGAAAAATCATGAATAATTTCTATCACTTTTCCTATGGGTTTTATCTATGTAATCGGCCATTTATATATTGTTTTTCTTAGAGAATTTTTTTTGCATCAAATATGATATTCTGTATAACTAAAGTATATTATTATCTGCAGGTGTGTCAAGTACAAGATGCAACCTGGATCCCAGCAAGGGCACCATCACCGACCCCTGCAAGAGCAAGTACAATGCGGTGTGTGATGGATCCCACTGTAGATGTTCCCCAGGGATGGCCGAAGACAAGACGCTTCACAGATGTGCCAGTGGACCGGTAGATAAGTCAGATGCAGATGATGACCTGCTCGGTGGGTATGTCCCCGGGGGTGGAAAGAACCCCAGTGCCCCTCCCTTACCAGGTTACCAACCACAACCTGGGCAGCCAGGCTATCGCCCGCAACCAGGTTACCAACCACAGCCAGGGCAACCAGGTTACCAACCACAGCCAGGCTACCAACCACAACCAGGTCAGCCAGGTTACCAACCTGGGTACCAACCACAACCAGGATACCAACCACAGCCGGGTCAGCCAGGATACCAACCACAACCCGGCCAGCCAGGATACCGACCACAACCAGGCCAGCCAGGATACCAACCACAACCAGGCCAGCCAGGATACCGACCACAGCCAGGACAGCCAGGTTATAAAGGTGGCGGAAAAGGACAACCAAGAGGTAATCAATTTAATCATTATTTCTATTCTAAGCACCTCTGTTAAGGCCAAATCTTTTTGGATGCTTGTTTACATTGCTCATTGACAAAAAATCCTTAAAAGCCTATAAAACAAAAGATATCAAAGTACTGTTGACTATTCAATAGTAAACACATATAGTTAAAGCAGTCACATCAAATGATCATGATTTGTGTTTCCTCTAGAATCTATTTCGGTTTTATCCTAACTAGACACTTAGGAGCTAAATCCTTTATTAACCATCCTCTATTCACTGCTTTCATAGTCCTTTCAGTTTTCCTCTTCCTCTCATCACTTTATTTAAAAGATGAGCAGTAACATTAAAAATATATTACAGTAAAGCGAATTGGCCATTTAGTGTTCTAGATAAAAATAAAAATAAAAAAAGGTTTAAAATTGAAACAATTTAAGCAAGAGCATTTAAGAAAATCTAAATAATTATAAAATGTTTAATAATTTTCTTATTTGTTTTTTTTTTTCAATTTGTTGTGTTTGCATCATTATTTTAAAGCAACATTTTAGAGGTTGGAAATTAAAGATCTTTTTCACTCAGATGACATGACAGCAGAGAAGACAGGAGGCGGCATTGGAGGTGGAATTGGGTTGTTGTTGATCGGAGCAATCATCTACTTCTGCTGCTTCAAGAAAGGAAAAGGAAAGTGAGTGTAAATATAATTAAAAAAGGAAGGTGAGCTGGAAATGTAAATAGAAATGAGCAAATTAAAAATTGAAATGATAGGACAGGGAGGAAGACAAGTGAAAGCCTCCCTCTAGAAAGTCATTTTGCACAATTCTTCTATTTTAGTCATCCATTAGTACAAAAAGTTTAATGTTTTCTTCCCTCTAAAGAACATGTTGTATTAGTACAAGATTACCATAATGAGTTAAATTACTACAGTGAAACACAAAAGAGCAGTTTAGAATAGCTGCAGACATGAGACAGACTCATTTAGTATAAATGTTTTATTGTAAAGAATGATAATATATTTCTTGCATAGTTATAGTGTCATTAAAATTTAATATTTTTCTTTGGAACCTCATTAATTCATTTTCTCTTGTGTTTTGATTATTATAAGGACTAACTTGAAATATAATTACCTCATGAGTGTTTGTTCTCTAGCTACACTGAGAGGTTTAAGATAAGCATCAATGACATGTTATGTATCATCAATGATATATGTGATGATGTTTTATGTATGTTCTCAATGTTGTGGCATGCTCGATGTGGGAATGCCGGGCAAATCGTCCGCAAATCACAACACCAAAACCCTGCCCCTCTCTTGGGGGGCCCAATACCATCGTTTTTTTTACTTCCTGCCTTAGATCCCCAGCCTGGCGGCATCGTAGGCTCCTGCTCCTCCTTTCTGGGGATGTAGAGCCAAATCCAGGGCCTGGGTCTGTCTAGGTATGTGGGATATGTGACACACATCCCAAACAGACAGACATCACTACTATGCATTTCTAACAATCCACACTGAGTTTACAAAAATTGTACTAACATCAGAATTGCACAGTACACAAACACTTGAACCTGTGCTCTACACCCGATCAACCCCACAACAAACACTAACAACAACACAACCAACATAAACTCCTCCCAGAAAACATCAGAAACCTCATCAAACAAAGAAATATAAGACAACAAAACCACCAAGACCCCAGACTAATATCCTCAACACAACAATAGATACCCTCATGCAGAAACATAAACAAGAAATATGGCGTGAACACTTAACAGATTGTTGAGACCATAAAACCAACACCCCCATACTATGGAACAATTGCAGAACTCATCCAATCAATCACCTTTAACAACAAAACAGCAATAACAAACCAACAAAAAGCCACCCTTTTCAACAAACAATTTACAAACAACATCATCCACAAAACCCACACCAACAACAGGAAATCTTGACACACACAAAGAAATTACACCCGGCACCAATCCACATCACCACCACACAAACAACACTAGAAGTAAAACAAGCTAAAAACAACAACTCCACCGGTCCAGTCAACATCAACATCAGACATCTCAAAACATCTCGGACCCATAGCCATAACAACACTAACCACAATATACAACAACGCAATAAACTCCAACAACATACCCAACATCTGGAAAATAGCAAAAACAATCCCCATCCCAAAACCCAACAAAGACCCTTCATAGGCACATCATACCGACCCATCTCCCTCCTATCCCCTATAGCCAAAACATTAGAAAAAAATCATACTCCCATGCATCACAACCAACATCCACCTCCCACCCCACCAACGCGGGTTCCAACAACAACACTCCACCACCACAGCACTACACAAAATAAACAACATAATCACCACCTGCATGCACCATAGCCATAGTCCTAGACATGTCGAAGGTGTTCGACACAGTACACCTACACAAGCTCATAGCCAAACTACACAACACCAACATACCAAACATCATCATAAAATTCATAGCAAATTACATCAAAGGAAGAAAACAGTGCACCCAACACAACAACCACAACTCCTCACACAGAAACAGGCATTTCCCAAGGAGGGTTCCTGTCACCCACACCATTCAACATATACATGGCAGACCTCCCCGACCCTCCACACAATGTCCAAACTATCACATGCAGATGATATCACCATATTTTCCTCCCACATAAACAGCATAACTGCAGAAACTCAAGCACTACCATACCTACAACTGGACAAAAAACAACCAACTGACTCCACACCCGACCCTACAGAATACAAGAACACACTACACCTTCACATAACAACACACTCCTGCCAACTGTGAAGTTTCCAAAAATCCTTAGCCTAACATTTGCCCTCAAACTTACCTACACTAAAACACATAAAAAACACCCTCACCAAAACCAAATTATTCAAAACACTGCCAAAAGAACAGCCACAGGCTGGACTGGATACACAAACATCACCTCCATGATGAAACAAAGATCCTCTCCATAAAAAACACTTACAACTACATGCTTCACAACTTCGACAAACAGCCCTGCACACAGCTCACTCCATCTATCCACTCCCACAACAACCAACACCTCCTAGATACATGAAACAAACAATATTCTACAACCATAACAATTACACAACAAACATGGACACCACCCCAGAAAACACCTCACATCAAACAATAAAATAACATAAGAAACTTATATACACACACACAGTAACAAACTACACAAACAACAGACAACCAAACAAAATTCTCAATATCCAAGCACCAGACATCAACGAAATGGAACAATCACTCCCACACTACACTGGCACAGCTCAGATCAAACAACTCTCCCCCCCCCCCCCGGCACCCACCACTCCAACATAACACACGTCTTCGCATGTCCACGTGTGTGGATGGAACTGGTCCCAGAGGCCCTTTGGGAACGGCGGGGCTGCCTGCCCAATGGTCAGACCTGCTGGGATGGGAGTTGTATCCTCCAACTTGAGGGTCGACAACAACAACATGTTTTATATATCATAGTTTTTTTTATTTATTTATTATAGTTTTGTCTGAATTGCAATATCTACTCTAAAAATTATTTAATTTAAAACAACATTTAATAATGTATTTTTCTTGTTATACAACCTCATACTAATTCTCCATAACCTTCTGCTCAAAATAAAATAAAAATTTCCAGGGAGATGTTCGGAAAGTTCAAGGGATTGCCATTCAACAGAGGAGGACAAGCACATGGTGGTGCAC
>JARUHE010136763.1:0-14404 GCA_031471125.1 Archaeomysis grebnitzkii | reverse complement strand
TGTTCTTTCATTTGTTTTAAATAAACTTTTCTCTAAACCTTCAAATAAAAATCTCGGTTAATCATGAATTTCAAGTTGTTTTTAAATGTATGTTTTAATAACTAATTGATTTTAAAAAAATATCATCTTTACTGATGCCAGTGTATTATTTTGTTCTTCATTTTCATTTAATCAAACTTTTCTGTAAAATTAATATTTTTTGATTCACAAATCATTCTCCCTCTCAACAATACCAACAATAATCAGAGGTCACATATAGAAGCTGGTTTTTCAAACACCGCTTAATAAGTTTTTGTTACAAAATATGGTTAGTTCAAGCCTAATTAATTAGTCTGAGCAAAAAATGCCATAAATATTATTATCACCAGGCTAAATTTGAAGTCGAGATGACTTGTGAGTAAGTCTTACCTCTCAACTTTTTGGCCTGTCGTGGTTGTTTGGTTTGATCGATGGTTCCTTGTTCATTATTTTGACTGGCCATATGTCACTCAAGGGGAACAAACCAACTAATTCAAATTAAAATTAAAACAATGGTAATATGAAAACCTAATTCAGGCGGTAGAGGGTTAAGGTTGTTTGGTAGGACTTTTCCCGCTCTCCCTCATTTTGTATATTGATACAAATATCACCTCATGTCATATGATGTTATGTGCTTTGCAATCATTTCAATTCATTAAGTTGATATTGCATAACATGAGTTTATATTTATTTGGAAGTTGCATCAAACTAAGTTTTATTTCATTTAACTATTTGACAGGCTCAAGAAAATTACCTTAAAGCAGACGCAGACCTCCATTTGTCACGTGCAGAAGTAGAAAAACAAAAGATGAATTCTTCCATCAAAAGTCAACAGTGTGAAGACAGCAAAACCGAATATGCGAACCAGTTACAGAAAACAAATAATTTACAGGTAAGTCAATGAATAATGAACACAAAATCATTTTTCTATTGGTAATCTGTTTGATGCTTTTTATCAGAAAAATGATTCATATTTTTCACCCAACTTTATTTTCAATGTAAGATTGTGCTTGCAGAGTAATCACTATGGAACAACGATGCCTGGAATATTTCAAGCACTACAGGATTTAGACGAAAGAAGAATATTAAGGTTTAAATGTTTATTAAAGAAAAGTGTCGATATAGAAAGAAAAGTCTTCCCAATAGTTAACAAATGTTTAGATGGGATCGTCGGTGCTGCAGATTCAATAAACGAACAAGATGTAAGTATTAGGAAACCTTTTTTTTTTCTTTTTTTATACAGTTTTTTGTCGAGCGAGTGAAACGAAGTTAAGACAGGTGTTACTATTCCGTCGTCGTCTGTGTCTGCGTCATCCGGACATTCAACAAAAGGATCAAGTTTTTATTTTCTTAATAACTTGTTTGTTTTTTAGTATTTTTGCATGAAATTTTCAGATCTTAACAATCAAGATAATGCAATGGAATTCTTTTTTATAGTTTTAACTTTTTTCTTATTTTAAGGTAAAATGAGGAGAAATAACTTGTAAAATATTTCACATTCCACAAAAGGTTCAAGTTTTTATTTTCATAATAACCTGTTTGTTTTTTGATATTTTTGCATCAATTTTTCAGAACTGAACAATCAATATGCTTAAATATAAAGCAATACAATTTTTTTTATATAATTTCATTTTTTATTTGTTATTTTTGGTTAAAATGAGGAGAAATAACTTGTAAAATATTTCACATTCAACAAAAGGTTCAAGTTTTTAATTTGTTTACAACTTGTTTGTTTTTTAATATTTTTGCATCAAATTTTCAAAACTGAACAATCAATATGCTTCCAACATAATGCAATTGATTTTTTTTAGATAATTTCTATGTTTTTTTTAAAGTTTAAAATGAGGAAAAATAACTTGTAATATTTTACATTAAAAATTTTTTTTTGCTTCAATTTTTCAAAATTTAACAAAAAGTATGCATGTAAAATACAATGTAATAGAATCTAAAAAAATCAATTTTTTGTTATTGCTGATTATATTTAACGATTTAAAAAAGTTTTCTCAGTTGTATATTATAAAAATAAATAATCGCTCGATATTTAAGCCGCATAACGGCTTAGGCATAACTAGTTTTTGTTGAACATGAATTCATTTTTATACAATTTTAAGCAATTCTGTCCAAAGAATTTTTGTAAATTAATATTTATTCAAAATAATATTTTTGTTTTCAAATGTTTGAAAATATATATAGAACCAAAATTTAAAAACAAATTGTCGTAAATATTATAAGTCCTTTGTAATATTTATGATAATTTTTTTTAAATCTTGGTTCTATTATATTTTCAAATTTGAATGTTTAGTCACAGATTTTAAATGTTTGCAATAAATAATATAGCATGATGAAATATTTAATTTAATTGTTATTTTTTCAGGATTCCAAAATAGTGATAGAAAGGTATAAATCTGGGTTCACTCCTCCTGGTGACATCCCCTTCGACGACCTGAGCACCCCGAGACAGAATGGCGACTCGTCCGCCATCCTTCATACACCCGACAGGCCGCTCACCATAAAAGGCACAATTTCGGCCTCCAAGTTCAAGAAACGTGGTGGTCTGCTCGGAATATTTGCCTCCAGCAAGGTGAGTCTCGGACCAACCAAAGTTTTTTTGTGATTGAAGCCTTAAATCGAATGGGAGATAAATCAGATAAATGGCAACATCAACATTGGGTTCACAATTCAATGCATGTATACAATGGGTATAGGGAAGACATTGAATTAATATTTAATAATACCTTTGTAAATATTTAACAGTTCTCAATCCACTGTCAAACTTCAAGGTTCTTGAATGTTGAGACAAATAAATGGAAATTTAAGACTTAATTACTTTTGATTGCATGTCCATTGTAGTTTTCTAGATCCTTCACACTTTGAACGTTTGCTTTCTTGAACTGATCTTCTAGTTTTTATTTTGCCAATCAATTCATATACATTTTAGATTTAATGGCTTTACTGTAAGGGTCACTTTTTTCAAATCAAATAAAGAAGAGAATTAATTTGTAAATGAACTACTCTACAAGATCACTTTCCACAAATTTTTCTATCTAAAATTGTTTGACTCAATAAAGAAGAGTTTTTACAAATGTTATCCCAATTCTAGGGATGTTATCTCCAATGTACGTCTGTTGACCTCTGCCATCTTTCACGCTAAATAAACACTTTTCAATTTTCATAATCTCTTTTGTTCACAACTAATTTCAATTTATTTCTCTACTTACAAAAAGTTGAGGACCTAATATGTTAATTTGTAAATGTTCATAATCTTGATTTAATCAAACTAAAATTTTGGCTAAACATCAGCCACCAACTCGAGAAATAACATGATTAATTGTTTATTGTTATTTAAAAAAAAGTGAAAAACATTTTTGATAATTCCTTTTCCCTCAACCTAACCTAATCTGTTCTTCTGAATTGTTTCACTGACGGAACAACGACCTTAGAGTAGGAAAGAGGTAAAGCTTTTCCTTCTTTTGCTTATGTCAATTCTTAATTTCAATCAAAGCAAAATAAACCTTTTGGTTTCATTGTTTTTAAACTTTATTAACAGTTTTATTTTGATTTCTAGATTATATTTTAGTAGTCAAATGTTTTGTTTCATAGTATTTCTATTTATTATTTGCTCAAAAATAAGATACATTTTAAAATAATTTTTATCAAACTTTATTAAATAAAAATGTACAACTTATTTTTTTATATAAACTTCAAAATAATTTATCCATAAAAATATAAAATAAAATTTACAAATTTCTAAAGTAACTGAAACCAATAATTCTTTTTCATTAAATGTATCATAATTTAATTTTTTCCTTTTTTGATGTTGAGTAAATTTGACCGATGTTTTAAAATTTGTTTATTCGTAAACATTTGCATGGTTCGTGTGTTCGTGTAGTTGACCTATGCGATAAATGTCTCCCATTCATTATTGTTATTTGTCCCTAATAATTTGGACAAATACTAAATTGTTTTAAACACTTCAGATTTTTTATTGTGATTTTGTTGACACTAATAAAGGTGATGAAGAAGAGACTTGAGAATAATTATTTTGAAAGGGCTTTTTGCAATAAAACTAAGTTAAATAAGAAAGTTGCACAGTTAATTTTTATATTATATTCTGGAGAGGCAGCATTAATATCTAATGCAGGGATTCTTAACAGCGTTTTCTATGCGGACCACCTCGTACAAAACATATTACTATGGACCTCACACATATAAAATTAATTTCCAGGAGAGCTAGTTCAAACAAAAATATCCTGGAGCACCTTGTTTTACCTCTGATAATATTATAAACGAAAATCATTCATAAAATAAATATTTATTATGAGATAAAAAATATGTCAAACAAATTATCATATACCCCTTTTAAAAAATCTTTCAACTGTTTATATTGTAGTTCCCGAAGTTTCCGCTAGGTACACCAAAGAAAACATTTATATTTATATTAAATTATTACACAGTAATGAAACTTTGACACAAAATTGTATGCCTTGAACAAAACCTTGTCATAACTCATATAAACAATATAAAACAATCCACTATCATATAAATAAATAAAATAGCACCTCAAGTCCATGAACCTTTGTAGGTGGTCCGTAGTGGTCCCATGGCACCACCTTTTAAGAAACCCTGGTCTAATACCATCTAGGAGCTTTAAAAGTTATGTGGTCAATTTTAGAAAAGAGATGCAAAATATGTTAATATTTTTAACATGATTGTAATAACCGAACACTTTAACATAGCTCAAATAATTCAAATGAATGAAAAATGAAAATTGAACATCCTTAATAAAAATAATGTTTTTGTCAAGAGTTTAAAATTTTTCCAAAATAAAAAATATTCTGCTTGAACGTTCTGGTTAGTTCTATGGCAACAAAATTGAAACCCAACAAGGACATTTGGCTTATGAAAACAAATGTAGAAGGAATGTTCACTTAGCAAAGCAATAATTTAACCTTTTTAATTTTAATTTTTGGTTTCAAATAATTTTACCTTCATTTGTTCAATTCGAATCTATTTTGTGTAAAATAAAATAGTTTTCAATCTCTTCAAAATGAAAACAAATGTATATGTAAATAAGATGCAGCATCGATTGTGTCTAATGTATGGGAATTTTATTCATACAAGTAGTTGAATGTAATTACAAATGCATTTTTTAACTTTCTGAAGAGTTTGAAATCATTTTGTTGTTCTTTGATGGTTTTTATCCATGATCTGGTGGTGGAATATTGATACAATTTTAGCTTTTAGTGCATGAAAAAAATGGTTAAAAGAACTTGTATGAAAGTGAATTAAAACCTTCTTAAATGTTTATTATCTTTTGCAATGTTAATGGAATTTGGCTAAATTGGAACCTTCATCCACTTGACTTGGATCTTTTCCCATTTGTTGCAACATTGTAAGTACCTTCTCAAGGATTCTATTTTGCTTGGTTTTGCTTCCAGCTGCTTGCACCAACGTCTATGATTTACTATTAGCTTGCCCAAAAATCTTTTTCTTCACTTTGTTTGATTGTTTAACTTTCTTGCACATGCTTATGCTTTCCATGATTAATGTCATCATACTATGTTAAGTCAATGTAACTAACCCAATGCTTATAATCTTTTTTAAAATTGTTATACTATCCAGTTTGATGTGTGTGTGTGTGTGTGAGTAAAAGGTAAGTTTAAACACTGAGATAAAGAAAATAATTATTTTGTCATTGTACAGGCAAACAATAATAATATGCTGATTTATTATCATTGGGGCTGTAATATCCCTGGTATCACCATTGCGTGCTAATTTAACTTTGACAGGCGGAATTAAAAAACTGGAGAATTTACAAGAAAATAATAAGTTTGCATGTTGCAAGTATTTCCAAACAAATGGATAACAAGGAAGTGGTGCATCTAGTACAGTTAAGATGTTTGGTTCATTAAATCCCCGAAATTATCATTCATACAGAAGAATTATTTAAAAGACTCTGAAATCAAATAAATTTCTTAGAAAATGTTTTTGTTATCAATTTTCTTAAAACTCGTATTATGGAAATCTATAAAAATGGAAGATGGTTTGGTTAGCAAATTTATTGAGAGGATTGTTAAATTAAGTTTTTATTCTAAATTATTTTCTTAATCGGAGCATTATTACATTGCGTGTGCTAGTTCATACCTTGTACAACAACTATATAAAAAAAAAGATTGTAAACTCTTATGAAAAATGAAAGATGGTAGAATTTTTACCGAAAAGTTGAAATGAATCATTCATATGTTGTTGCATCAAAACTTGCTGCAAGAAGATCAATTTTCATTATCTGTAGGATGATTGTGCTCCATCATCTGGCTCTCAGCTACACATGGACAAACTGCTGACTCGGAAATCTTCCCTGGGTGGTCCTGTTAATCCAATATCGAGAACACGGAGACAAACCGTACTTGTATTGCAATCTTGGATGGTAAAATGATTAATACAATAAAACATTTGAAGAAATGAACTAATTCAAATTTTTGGAAGTGAAAATTCTTTTTTTTTATTTAATTTGCATGAAATTTTGTTTGTCTTTGTCTTCATTGTGAAATTAAAACCTCATTTGAATAATGATGTTTGTGTAAAAATTTTTGGATTAACACTTTAAAATTTCAAAAATCTCACATTTTTGGTGAGGACTTAATTTTTGTGATATAGTGGAGCAATTTTTACAAAAATAATTTGAGTTTAATTCATTTAGTTGTTGAATACTTAATTAGATTTTCTAGAAGTGTTTGAATGCATTAAAATTTATTAGTCTGGTTCATAGTACTAGCTTCTTTTTTTCTTACATTTTTATATATGTTAAACTTTTGAATAATGTAAAGCATTCATTCTTTTATATTTTCATGTTTGCTAATTACACTAGAATTATTTAAATATCTTGAACTCCCCCAAACTAAAACAAACCACAAATTAAAAGCAATGAATACTCTGGCTAGCATAGAGTTTGGAGACTACAAAGAAGCAGTTTGTATTGAGTAACAATGTGCTATTTTGAATCCAGTTAGACTCGTTCGTACTCTGAAAAAACTTTAAACTACAAACAAAATCTACGTTGCCATTAAAAATACAAAGCCCCACATCACACCTTCCTTCGAAATAAAAGAAGTTATTAAAATCCTTGTTCTAATCACTCATGTCACCATTTAAACAATGCATCCTCTTTGCAAAGACAAAAAAATTTAATCCCACATATGGTTCCACAATAGCACAAATGAGGTAACTCGCATTCAAATAACATAGAGCTTACCTCACTTGTGCTATTGTCAATCTAATTATACACCAGCATAAAAAATATGTCAATTTCCAGGAGATTGTCTAAGTCATTTTCTTACCCCCTTGAATTTTGGCGACAATTTTAGAGTTTTTGTCCGGTTACGATGGTTACCATGACAATACACACTAACCACTTAACTGTTTCTTTTTAAATTCCCTTGAGTGTCTCATAAGCAATAGCAAGTCTCTAAAATGCATAGTAACCAACATTTAATTTCAAAGACAGTTGTTGAATGATTCTGTCCGGCGATGGAGATGATTTAAAAAAATGTAGGTTGGTGATGGATACGATCAAAAGTGGATACTTTTCACACTGCCATTCAATTCGACCAATTAAACCATCTCGGCAAATCAGCACTTGCAAACAAGGTCAAATAATTAAAAATGTAATCATAACAGAATTATAAACAAACAACAACATAAAATGAACCATCTAGAAGTAAACTACCCAGGAAGAGTCAAATATACAACACCACACAGATTTAACCACACCATACAGATCTTAACATAGAAAAACACAAACTCACCACTGCCAACAAAATTTACATTTCATCCTTTCCTGTCCAATTTTCTCATCACAGAGGGAATTCAATTAATTACCTCCATTTGTAACCTCTGGAGGCACCCAATTAGAGTGAATAGTTATATGGACTACATTATTTCCTCCCTCGATGGAGTGAGAGAAAATAAGCTGGAGATAACCTGTAAGAGAAAATAACCAAACAAGAATGATGGGGAAAGTAATTAAAATATTAGCAATACTGTTTCTTCTTAAACTACTTGTAAATCAAAATATTTAAAGTAATGTTGGGCAACTAGCTAGTTAAAGAATTTCACTGGATTTTTTCCAGAGAAGTAAAATTCTTATTTTTAAGCTATGGAAACTAAATTTACTTATTGAACATTTCATTATTTGTGAGTCTTTGGCATTTATTCAGTGTTCTGTATAAATTATTTTTGTGAAAAAAGTTAATTAATATTAAATGAAATTATTCTTGTTCTGTACATTTTCTTACAATGTGTCTGGTGCTACCTGTTGTTATACTAACTATCAAATGAGATTTTTGGGTGGAAGACTTCTAGCAGTGGTATTATACACCATTAAAACAACTGATATTGAATATAGGCCATCATGAATAATTACTTTGAAGTAAATCGTAAATCTTATGATTAATTTGTAATAAGTTTTTATATGAGATATTAATTAAACTTTTTCTCCAACAGAATAATATTTCGTTTTCCGAAAAGGAGGACTTCCGAGAACTTCCGCCAAATCAACGGAAGAAAAAAATTCAGCAAAAAATTGATGAAATAAACACAAAACTAAACCTAGAAACAGCTGCCAGGTAATCAGTCCTTCATCAATTTTAATAATATTATAACAATAACACAATGTTTTGTGGAATAGTCCGGTCGATGTTCTGGAACACCTTCATAACCATTCTTGAAACTGTTTATCAAATGAATAATGCAGCTAGAGGTGTTCCAGAATGACCATTCCAGAAATGTTCATCAGAATTTTTGAAACTGAAATCTTGAAATTCTTTTTCAGAGACGGTCTCCTAAAGATGAAGGAGGTGTACGAGAGCAACGCGTCTCTAGGCGACCCCATGACTATCACGGGTCAGCTGAACGACTCGTGCACGAGACTCGAGAAATTGAAAGGAGAACTCGAGCGCTTCCAAGCAATGATGGACGATGCGGAGAATGAACCCCACCAAGGCAGCGGCGGCGGGCCGGTCACGCCGAATGCATCGTCTCTTGGGCGGCACGTGTCGAGTGCCGCCGTGATTGGCCAGCACAACGGTGGCACTTCCTCCCCTCGCTCCTCAGTCACCTCCCACCGTACTTCGCTCAGCGATGAATCCCTGTCTCGGTCAGCCTCGGACTCCTCTGTGTGCACCAATCCTTCGGCCATCGTCTCCTCTTCCCTCTCCGTGGCTCCGCCTCATTCCTCCACTATTCCTGTAGCTCCTCCCATTTCCTCTATCATTCCGGTGGCTCCACCTCTTTCCTCCACAATACCCGTGGCTCCACCCATGTCCTCCAATTCCTCCCTAACCAGCAACCGTATTTCTTTGACAACCACAACCCCAACCAAAATGTCTGTGCCAGTGTTGACGACAACTACCGCTTCACCATCTACCATCACTACCACCACCACCACCACTACTACTACTACCACACAAGCTCCCCTCACTCAGGGGTTAGTTCTAGTCTTGCGGGTAAATGTTCGCAAAGTTGCATCAATAGTCCAGAGTGTTTGTGTCAATCAATTTTCAAATAAAAGTTTCACTGTTGATGCAATTTTCGGACTGGTATCTCTTGGTTTTGGTTTTTATTAGTTTGTATGTGGTCAATATACTAGGTATAGTCCAAATGTTTGAAAGTTTTTTAGAGTCTAATATAATATTTTGTATGCATACCCATTAACTCCTGTCTAGTTTATTCTGTTTATTACAATCATAATTTATGAGAATTCAGAAACAAATTGAAAGGTTTAGTATTATGCAATTTATTTATTATGAATTTTAAAGAACAAAACGTAATAAAGAACTTTCAAACACTTGGATATATTTAGCATATTTATTGATTTAGAATTAACTTTTATTTTTTACTCTTTGTATAACATCAAATCATTTCTTAGAAATTAATTCTAAATCATTTATTTTACATTTATAAATTTTTAATAATTATAAGATTTGATTTTAATTAAATGTAAGAAAGAATAATTTTTATTTTGTTTAAGGTGGAACAAAATTGGATAAGTTTTTTTTCACCAAACAATAATTTTTTAATAAGAATGGTGGGTGGATTTTTTACACATTTTATTAGTAGAAAAAGTTTAAATTAGATACTCAAAATTTTATCTATTTTGTGATTGGTATCCATTTAAAATTTGAATGATTTAGTTATTAATATATCCGGCTATACTATTGATATTAATCTTTGTAAATATTTTAGCTTTTTAATAATTACTCTAGATTGTTGTTAAGATTTTATTATCTTGTATTTTTATTCAAACAATAGACTAACTATATAAATGTAAGATATATCATATAGGCATTAGGAATAAATTCCTTATAGTTTTTTTCCCTGAAAGTAGACTTGAGCAACATTTTTATTAGAGTAATGATTAAAATTACATTTTTATTATAAAACTCATTTATTTGTCTAAATTTTATTTTGTTTTGTATTTTTTTTTCATTTAGGTAAATTTAAAATAATTATTCCAACCTTTTAATAATTTTAAATAGTTTTCAATTATACGATTCGAAAAATAATAATAATAAAACCTAATTATATTCATGCTAGCAAATCAGATTATCTTTTATTAAGGAAAAGTTAAATTTATCTAGAAAGCTCTAATGGCACAGATGCATTTTAAAGATTGAAATTCACATAGAGAAAAAAAATGTTTATCTTTGTAATTTGTTTTCCTGGAAATCCTTTTTGGCTGTGGTTTTGTTGATGTGAATGTTGCGTCTCAACAAATGTGTGAAATGATATCTCAAAATCATGAAAATTTCCTTTAAATCTTGTATTATATATGACCCTGGTGTGGTTTGGAAATTAAATAATGCTGACGGTAGAACATTATTGTCTGACTAACGCACTGGTGTGAATGAGTTGCACGATTATTTTGTTACTGCTATGCTTATTGGTGTTTGTTGTAAGTTAAAAATCGCAGATTCTGAAAGCTATTCAAAGTTGCAGTTTCTGTGGTTTATAACTTCATATTTGGGATTACACGACACAGTAAATGTCACTTTAAAAATAAGAATCCTCAACTGTTGCCAATAAAATAATTGAATGAATTAATTTTCGGTTGTGGGAACTTGTCTGACATCATCACTGGCACAAAAATATTTCCTCTGTCGATGTGCTGAAGGAATTGTTGTAGTTTTGTTTTTATTGTTAATTTAAGGATACTATCAATCATTTGAAGCAATTTTTAAACTGATTTTAATCTTGATGAACAATTCAGTTGACAAGTTATTGTGCTGTTTTCTTGTTTGAAGGTGAGGCTAAGGCCTTGTCAGTTTAATTGATATAGGTTTTCATGAATGACTAAATTAATATACGAGACAAGTGATGTATAAATTGTTAACAATTGTTGATTTTGTTTTTCTTCAATTATGAATTCAATTTCTAGAAATCATTTGAGCGATGTCTATTCCTGTTGCATTCAGTAAGTCTTCCTTTAACAAGGGCGTTCAATCCCGACTTTCTTTAATTCATAATTTATCTGAAAGAAATCTCAATTTCGTATTAGGTTAATTCAAGTCAATTATGACAGTTGATTGTGTCAATGGAAATGGGCTGTTAAGGTCAAGTATAGCGAAATAAATTTCAAATGTTTTCATTGTAAAATATTAGACTAGATAATGCCGTTAATTCTTTTCTTTTGTGACAATTGAATTTTATCTTTTCAGTTCCTCTCACAGTCCAGAAAGTGGAATCGGCTTGAGTCGGAACTCTCTTCACGGCTCCGATTCTTATGACCAGCATGACGGAGAAGACAACGACAACAGCGAAGAATTCTATGACTTGGAACCATTGCCAATCATTGGCACTTGCACTGCCATTTATGTGTTTGATGGTCAGTTCCCTTACTTTTATTCCCTCTAAATGGAGATAATAACAATAATATTAAATGGCACTGCCATTGCTATGGCATTTTGATATATGTTGGTGACAGTCACAATAGTCATAAGAGATGAAAAGTTAAAAAATATTTATTCAGCTGAAATGTAATTTGAATGTTTGTATTTCAGGCGGCAGTGAGGGCAGCATGAGTATGGTGATCGGGGAAACGTTCGATGTCATCGAGTTGGATCAGGGAGACGGATGGACCAGAGTAAGACGCCGGAGTGACGCATTCGAAGAAGGTTTTGTTCCGACAACATATGTTGACATCAAACTCCAAAACAACTGCTAATC
Organism: Archaeomysis grebnitzkii; assembly: GCA_031471125.1. NCBI lineage: Eukaryota > Metazoa > Arthropoda > Malacostraca > Mysida > Mysidae > Archaeomysis > Archaeomysis grebnitzkii. The sequence continues at coordinate 2,164 of JARUHE010136763.1, read as the reverse complement.
ATTCCTTTTTTATATTTGTATATACTATATGTATGAATGTAGACTGAATTCATGTGTAAGTATATTTTTAAACATGAATATAGGCTGCATTCATGCATAAATAGATATGTATACATACATGTAGAGTATTGTATATAAAATCTTTTATTGCCCATACGTGATTCTGTGAAGAATGGGTAGTGCTATAATCATTGATGAAGCTCATGGCAAAAAGTATTCTTCTTGGATTTCCGATTAGTTGAATTCTTACAACACTTGTATTCAATTGAGTTGAGACTTCATTCATAAACTACCCGACTTTGCAGTTTTTAAATTCTCATCTGTGGATAATACACATAATTGAACCATATTGGTTATTTTCTCCTGTCATACCTTTCATAGCTTAACATTTCACTCATCGCTGAAATTCTACTTTGCAGACTTTAAATCTTCAATATTTTTAGAATTTTTCGACTTTTATTGATACTGTATAATAAAAAATATCTTAGAAAATCATTTATTTTATTTTTAGTTTCTCAAATTTAAATTATTATATTTTTACTAGAAATTTTAATTGAGAGGAAAAACTGGATTTACTTGGAGCTTATTATTAATTGTAAATAAAAAGTTATATTTATACATAAAACTGATTTGTACATTATTTTTATACAATTGAAATGAACTATTGAGTTTAAATTTTGTTCAATGTTCATGAGTGTGAAGTGCAAACATTTAGTTGCATCATCGAGATAATATAGATGGTCAGTATCTAGCTCTCAATTCCCTCAAGAATCCAACAAATGAACCTTAATTTGTAGACAAGTTTATTTACTAATACTCAAGCTTAGAATACTCCATTCAAATGTATTTAAATTCTTCTTAAAGATATTGTAATGATTTTTTTGGTTGAAGTTGACTCAAGTTTGTTTTGTTATGTTCAATGAAAATGTATTTTAATTGACATTCAGTGCTAAAATTTTCTATCATTGCCTATACTGTTAATCACATACTGGTTGCCCTGTCTTCCTTGTTGAGTGGGCCAAAATGCTCCATCTCTCAAAACAAAATGCATTTTCTAATCTCTTACTAGCTATACTAGATGGTGATCTCCTAATTAAATTAATTTATAAAGGATTCAAAACAATGAAACAAATTAGAATCACTACACTTCTACAAAACCTTCGGTACTGCGAATGTTTGGTTTTGTTGAAGGAATAGAATCACATGAAAAATGAAAGGTCATGACACCAATGAGGAAGAATAACTGGGTGATGATGAACAGCATTCTCAATGACTAGAGGAAAATCAGGCTGCAAGTATTTTAAATGGGGAGTTGATTTAGAATAGAACAAGATCAGTTAGGTTTCAGCAAAAGTTTTGTAAGAAATATCCATATAACACAATTATTGCAATAAGTAATGTAACCCCAGAATTTCTAAGGACATAATTGTTGCAATAAGTAATGTAACCCCATAAATTATTAGGACATATTGTTGCAATAAGTAATGTAACCCCAGAAATTATTAGGACAATTGTTGCAAAAATTAATGCAACCCCAGAAATTATTATGAATGAATGATGTGCAAACATGTTTTCCATTGAAGCTTGAGAGTTTGACAATAAGTTATTAGATTGTAGTTGATTTTTTTACATCAAGTTATTTTAGCTCTATGAAACTAATTGTGATTTAATAACAATGAAATAAATCCTTCCAAATGTTTGAATCATAATGATCAAAATAGAACTCCAGAATGTTTGTAGAATTTCGTTGTATTTTTAAACTCCTAAAAGCAAAACTGCTCTGAAAACGTCAAAGATTCTCCAAAATAATCGAAAGTGATCTTTGTTATCCATTAAAAGCAATTTTGATTTTTCATTGGATTTCATGTTGGCAAAATATTTCCAAATTTATTTTGTGCCACTCCATTTTTATTATTTTTTGGAAAGCGAACTTAAATGAAAATACATCTGAAATATGAGTAATTCGTTGAATAGAAATAAATCCATCATAAAAATATTTATGCTGCCCTAGAACTATAGCAATTAGGGCTTGTAGCTGATGATAAGTGACTTAGTTTCATAGAATGGTTTGTTTTAAGAAGTGTCTAGCATACGAGCAACAGCATCCGTTTGTGTGGCTCTCGTGAGAGAAAAATATTACCATTATTGGGCCAGTGGCAGAATT